>JASFDD010000001.1:607796-786556 GCA_036937055.1 Nidula microcarpa | reverse complement strand
GATGAGGGGAGGGGGAGGGAGGTCATCCCGTGGCGCGGAATGGCGCTCGATTCGGAGGAGTGGTGGGGGAATGAGTTTGCGGGCCGGTTTAAGGTGACGCGGAAGAACGCCGCTGGTGAGTGGTTTGCTTAGTGTAATTTATATGATGCTGACAAAAGTGTAGGCAGCGAGCCGGGCAAGCCAGTGCAGCAGCGCGTGAGCGTGCGGCACCACCGCGGGCAGTACACCCACCTCCCAGGGGACACGCACCGGCCTGACCTTGCTGATGGGCCCCTCGTCACGATCCACAAGCACTCCAAGGCGTACGCGTTCTCCATGAGCCGCCACTACCGCGTGTCCGCGGCGGGGAACGCAGACGGCCGCCCCGCCAACAAGAAGATGATCCTCCTCGCGCCGCGCACCGTGCAGGAGCGCTACACCAGCACGACGTCGACGAGCAAGCTCGAGTCGCATGGGCTGTTGAGCGATAGTGGAAGGGTGAGTGCCCGTGATGCGGAGCGTATGAGGAGGGATAAGCAGGAGGAGAGGAGGGCGCGAGAGAAGGAAAAGGAGAGGGAGAGGGCGAAGGAGAAAGAGAAGGAGAGGAAGCGGAAAGGGAAGGAGAAGGAGAAGGAACGCGCGCAGAGCGTGTCGCAGCGGTCGGCGAGCTCCGCCACGTCGGTCGCACGTGTTGCGGATAGGCCCCTGGCGCAGAGGAGGAATAATAAAAGCGCGCCGGAGGAGGAGACCCCGGGCGCGTCGTCGTCGAGCAGGGAGGGGAGCACAGGGAGCATTGTGGTAGGGCAGATCGCGAGCGCCGCGAGCTCGACCCTCGTCGGCTGCTCCCCGCCCGATCCTGCGCCCATCTCTGGTTCTGCTCCCGCTTCTCGGCCCAGCAGCTCCAGCGGTGCCCATGAGCATGCTCACAGCCAACGCACCGACGCCCCCGCTCCCCCGCCGCGCGTGTCGTACTTCCTCCCGCAGCGGGACGCCCCACCGCCCGCCGGCACCGTCTCCCGCGTGTCGCGCTTCTACCCGCGCCCCCCTCTCGCTGGTCCCAACTCAATCTACCGCATGGAGGACGAAGAGGACGACGACCTGTACGACGAGGAGGACGAATGCGAGCTGGGCGAGGAGCAGCGCGAGAAGCGGCGAAATATTATTTTGGAGAGAAAGAGGGCGCTGACGCGCGCGCCACCGCCTGGGGAGGTGTACAGCACGATTCCGGCGGAGAGGCTGGAGTCGGCGATGTCCGCGCAGCCGGAGAGGGGCGGGTTCTTCAAGGGCAAGGGCAAGGCGAAGCAGCACGACCAGCTCATGCCGTATGAGCCGGTCGTGCCGTATGAGCCGCCCTGGCTCGTGCCCGCCCCGCGCCAGGTGTCGGAGCAGCGGAATGATATCGTCGTTGATCTAAATGCGTCCTTCCAGGACGTGGGGCTGCTGCCTGTGCCGTCGTCTGATTCGAACAAGAGTGGCCAGGCGGGTTCGAATAGGCATAAGCACGGGTACCACCACAAGATGACCAGCAGCAAGGTGCTGATGGATTCGGACGACGCGATCTACATGCTCCTCCCGCTCTGGGCTAGCGAGACCGACCCCGTCTCCAGCCGCAAGTTCCCCTTCCGCCCGCCGACCATCCCGATGGAAGAGCGGCAGTATCTCCTCGTGCACTACGTGCGCGAGCTCACCAAGGAGGAGCTCGACGCGAAGAAGGCGCACAACGGCAAGTCCGAGAGCAAGAAGCGCTCGCGGGACTCGCCCACCTCGTCCCGTGACTCCGTCACCCGCACGCAGGAGCTGCACCAGCTCTCCTCCTCGTTCCACATCAGCGCGCGCGTCGTTGCGTACCACGAGCTACAGGGCACGAACGTGCGCATCCCGGACGAGGGGCTCGCGGTCCTCGGCGCGCTCGAGGCCGCGCACGCATCGATCCCTGCGCCCTTGAGTGCGATGGGCCTTGGGTCCGTCGTCATTGGGCACTGTCCCTCGCGCGAGTCGGGCGTGCACCTCGACAAGCATGGCCTGCTCGAGCTCAAGTTGTGCAAGGAGCTCCCGCCGCTGCCAGTGCCCCCTGCGCCGATGATCAGCCCGGAGTATATGCTCCCGTATGAGTCTGAGCACATGGTCAAGCCGGAGCCTGAGATCGTGCCGACGCCCATTGGCCGTGCGGTGCTGGAGATGGTGTGGTTGGGCGTGTTGGCGCTGACCAGCTTCGGGCCGTCGTCGTCATAGTTTTCGTGTCTCCTCTCTCCCCTATACCTGATCTCGCTTTGCCTGGTACGTTGCTCTATTTTTTATTACATGTGTTTATTGCATTTCTCGTATCATATCCTGTCATATATACACCATCCGTCTTTCCTCTTCCTTTTTCGCGTGTTCCGTTCCGCTCTCGATACCACCTTTGCACTATCCCTTTTCGTTTTCCAATACTGCCGTCGATTGTATCATGACCATCCCGTCTCTCTGATCCTGCTTTTTCCTGCGTTCTTGTTACATGTTACATTATCCCACCTACTTACTGTAAATCACATAAAGAATTGAATTATGATGAGGACATTGTAAAATAATTCGGCCACTGCTTCCGTTGCGTTGTGAACTTTACTGAGAGGGCATTTCGGTATAGATGTTTACAAAAAGTACTACAGCAAGTCATCCTCCTGATCTTTTTCCAGCGACTCTTGTTCAGCCAACTTCGCCGCCTTCGCTCGTGCTCGCTTCGTCGATTTGCGTCCCTTCGTCTCCTTGGTTGGATTAGGGTCAGGAAGGCGCAGAGACGCTAAAAAGGTCGATCAGAGGCTGCATCGATGAAGTATTCTGCCGCTTACCATGGTTGACAGGATGCAAATCATACATCCGATATAGATACAGCACTGCTTGTTCTTTGTCCTTTGCCTGGTATTCGAGGGAAATTAATATTCTACTCCTGTCAGACATGAGACCACTCTTACCTCGATCATCAGATCTATCAGTAACCAGCATTAAAAAATGTACTCGAAGTAGTGTCAAAGAACATACCCATATCATCGGGCAAATCAGCCGGCAAATTTTCACAGCGATCTGCATGTGCCCTCTTTTCCATTATCGTATTCGCGCCTGGCCGCGGCTCGCTGAGGTGTTGCTTGGGTCGTATGCCGCGACGAGTCCATATTGCATTGGCCCGCTTGATAATAGTCGCAGGAGGGATCGAAGAAGGATTTAAAATGTCGTGGTGGTAATCTGAGTCGCAACTGAGTTGAGCGACGTTTCTAACAGAAGTTAGCTACATACCGAAAACCAACGGTACGTCAAGTTCTTCGCACAACGGTAAGAGGTCCTCTGCATTGTAGCATAACTATAAATGAAAATTATTCAGTCGTCCATTTAGGCAAAATACAACAGTGCCTACCTCGTCGTTTTCCAGCACAAGACGATTGCGAACGTTCTGAGGAAGTTTTTCTGTAATCGTTTTTTTGATTCGCTTCAAGGTCGCGGCTTTATCCCCATACACACCGCCACCCTATTTCTACATCATGAGTGCCCAGTACGAACATCGCGGATGAAATCGTACTGACATGAACGATCATAACCCCGTCTACACCCATGCCAATGAGGTCTAGCATTTGGCACTGATACATCAGGTCCCTTATGGAAGCCTCGATGACCTCTGGTTTAGGGCTTCCAAGTTGAGTAAACTGGCCTGGGTGGGTGGTGAGCCGATGTCCGTACTTGGCGGCTAAACTCCCGACTTCCGCGAGCAGCGAGGTGCAATAGTCAAGGGAGTAGCCATAAGTACCGTGGGATGCGTAGGGGAACATTTCCGATGACAGGCGCATGAAGCGGATGTTCTACATAATATTAGTACGTCAGAAAGGTTGAGAGTATGAAAATTTTAGCAGCACTGCACTAACGTTGTCTTCGTTCCATTGTATGATTGCCAGCAGATCCTGAACGTTCTTTCGTCCGAGATCTTTTAACCACTCCATACCATTCTTACGGAGGCTTTCAAGTCTGAAAACTGTGCCATGAGAAGAAAAAAAGGCTAGGTGGTATATATTTTTGTACCTGCAAGTCCGAGAGCAAAATACGGATTCGCTTGCCGGTTTCTTATTGCGTAGAACCGTGTTCAGACAGGCATACCCTGAAGAAGCGTACCCTCTCGAATCAAAAGATTACAATGTGCACGAAACTTGCTCACCTAAACGTCCTTTGAATGTCGTTTCTTTCTTCACCACATCCGGAAAAACGACGGGCTGGGGAGACGCGACAGCAAGGACATCATCGCCATGGGATGTATTGGCCAGGCGTCTCTTCTTTGTAGGCGACGTGCTAACGACTAGGCTTCCATCCTTTTCACGCTTATTTTCCAGCTCTCCCCCATCAAAGGCAATGGCAAGTGGTAGTGTTGGAGAATCGGAATCCTGCTTCAGGATTTCTCTTTTTCTCTTTGGAAGTGTTGTCTTTATCGGAAGTTCAGCAGTAGGAGTTCCACTATTCACCGAGCCTGACTTCAGGCGTGTGCTTCGTCGTGGAAGAGAGTCGCTACCAGTGCTTGAAGAACCAGTCGGGTTCATCGTTTGACGGATACGGGTGGAATAACGACGAGAGAAAGGTAATAAGTGTCTGCAAGAACGGAGCATGTAACGTTATGCATTTTGACGCCTCGATTGAGTGTATTTCAGAGGAAGCCTCCGAATCGACAACGTCAACGGTGGTCACTCAGTGGCGATCAAGTGGCGATGAGGTCGATCTGGGGCCAAGATCGCAATAGCGTCAGAAACAAACAAATCACAATACGTTACTTACTCTTGGACGGTAAAACGTCGTCCTTCAGAGCTGATCTTGTGATTCACCGCGGCCGGGTTCTGAATCAACCCGTGTATGAACCATTCTAATGTTACAGTAGATTTTAAACCAGAAATTTCTATGCCAGAGGAGGAACATCTGGTACCATATCAGGGTTCGCTTCCCAGTCCATTTGCATATCATAATCGTCCTCTGACACTTCCTCCCAGGACGATGAAGACGCGTACGAACTTCTAGTACTGGCAATGTCAGAATTAGTCAGGGTATCCGGGCGATATACATCATTTTCATCCGAATCTCCGTTATCTTCGTCAGTCCAATCCGGATCCACAGTGTAGATATTTCCATAGTCATGACGGAAATGCATATCCAAAAAGTTGCATTCAAATTCATCCACTTTCCCAATTACTATATTCGGTGGGATTGCAGCTGGCAAGTCCTGCAAACTCGAGAGAGTTGCCGCTAGCGTACGAACACCCTGGAGTTTTGGGAACGACTGAGTTGTCAGACTTTGACGTAACTTGATCCAATTGTCTGCACACGCGTTCCGTATGTGAGGGGCCCAAATGTCAATCCACTTCACATTCGAATGTGAGAGAGGCGTTGACGACTTGGGATGGAGTAAAAGATGTTCCAATGCAGGGCATGCGTCAAGGAGAGCTTGGAGATCAACAGAATATGTTGCCATCGACCACCAGTACTCGGGATGGATATGAAGAAACTTGAGTCGGCTTCCGTGTTTTGAGCAAAATAAAGTGAAGTCGCCTATGAACAAAGCAGGTTCCCAGTTTATGGGATTACCACTAAGTTTAAATGTCAAACGTTGCAACGAGGGCATTGACCACTTCTTAGCGATGGTCCCTAGGTATCTCCTCGTATAGGGAGCAACGACACAGAACAGAGATTCCAGTCGCGGAAAGCAAAGATTGGGAGGATCGATGGTTTCGTTACTCCCAGGCATGTGAAGTGATAACGACACTAATGCTTCACATACATCGGAGAGAATAGTGGTGATCAACGGGAATCGAAGAGAGTCACTAAGTGCGAGATGCGTGATGGTTTTGGTCATAGAAAGTGTAGCACTTGCTGGCAAGCGACATGGCGAAGTATATGCAAAATGCGATAGTCGAGGACAGCAGTCGAAGATCCGTTGCAAATGAGTCTCGAATAGGGCGCCATAGTTCTTCGGAATCATGCAGTATATGTCAATCTTCTTGACAAAGTCGCCGAGATTACAAGAAGGATTCTGAACGGTACAAAGGAAAGCAGCAACTTGGTTTGCTCGCCGAAAGCAAACGTCCTCGTAGAGAAACTGCAGTCCGATCTTGTTCCAACTTGTGCAGACCTGAATCAGGGACTTCTTTTGCCGCAGAACCTTACACCAGGTGGAATCAGCCCCGGCAGATATGGGATCCAGGAGAAAGGGTGGGGGCAAAACGCGCAAGAATATCATGTGCAAAATTTCAGGCGGAGGTTGCACAAACGGCTTACGCAGGGCAGTGACCTCTTCTGAAGTTCTTTCATGCCGAGCCACCGTATGCTGGGCCCACGACGCGTCAACAGAAATTGAACAGAATAGGCAACAGAAGCTGACATACCCGCAAACGCCCTACTTCCGCGACCAATCCTTCATTCTCGTTTCTCAGATGCCTAATTTCACGCTTGAAACGGCGAAGGTCGTCGCGTAATGACGACACAACCACGTCCTCTTCTTCCTCTGATGAACTACTGTCCTAACAAACAGTATGTCACGCGATAAGTTATTTGAAGCCATTATGGAGTACAGAGAACATACGCACTGCAGGATCCTGAATTATATCCTCTGAAGTACTGGGAATAGGCAGCGTGGCGTCGGGGTCATTCAGAACCTCGAGAAAGTTCATCGATATCAAGAGGAGAGGAACGCTGTGCTGACTAAGCGGCTACATTGCCAATGTCAACATCACCTCCAGGTTTACAGTTCAACCATCTGCTACTGGACCTTTTGTTAGAGAAATTTGGGAGCTTGCCATGCTCAGGGTGTCGCCCAAGTCTGGGAACGTGAGTATTCCTACATATGCACACATGTGAGCTCTGTGCTGCTGTACATCTTGGTCTTAATTTCGGATATACATAGTGGATAGGCAATTTTAAGCTTTTATTTGCAAGGACTCCGATGTCACTCGCAAGGTCGCATTCATGGAGTATACTAATTGCAGCGCGATTGATAAGTAAACCACGCCACCCCGGATCCGCGAGACAATTTTATGAATACACTTCTATCTAGATTCACTGTACAGTCTGCAGTTTCAACTAGCAATAAAATAGTGTAAATAGCGATAACTTGCTGTAATGAAAGAGTCCATCCAGTATCATATATCAAAGCTCCGCTTCCGAATCCCATTCCATTACCATATGGAGGTAGCTGAGAAGCCTCTCTAATATCTCGCTCATGGACGAGGATGAGGATTCATATGAACTTTCCGAGTTGCAGATCATTTTCGTTCGAGCCTCCGTCGCCTCTATCCTCTATCCAGTCTGGATCCACAATGTAGATATGTTCAAAATCATGTCCAAAATTCATATCGAGAAACTTGCATTCAAATTTATCGGCCTCCGAAGTCACTATGCCCGGTGGGATTGCAGCTGGCAAGTTATATAACCCAAGAGACTTGCTCCTAGTAGTGTACGAAAACCCTGGAGTTTCGGGAACCATTGAGTTTCGGGAACCATTGAGTTTCGGGAACCATTGAGTTTCCAGAATTTGACGTAACTCGATGTAACTTTGTTCACCAGGGTCCGGACAGAGGCGGCAATGGCCAGGGATGAAGTAAGATATGCTCGTCGGACACCTGTCGAGGAGAGGTTAAATATCAATATAGCATGTGGGTGATGTTTTCAAAAAAACGGAATGCATTCCAAAAAACTTCAGTTGGCTCCCATACTGCGAGCAAAACAGAGTGAAATCGCCTACGAATGGTGCAGATTTATGGTACTTGCTATCACGAAATGTCAAACGCTGAAAGGAAGGCATTATCCACTTCTGAGTGATAGTCCTTAGAAAACTTGCCGCATCGCCCATGAGGACACACGATAGAGATTCCAATCGCGGAAAGAAAAGTATGGGAACATCGCTGGTCTCCGAGGCATTGGGATGAAGCGACAACGATACCAACGTTTCGCTGAGATCGGGCAGAATAACAATGATAACCGATAACGGAAGACAGTCATTTAAGGCGAGATGCGTCATGGTTTTCGCTATAGGAAGTATAAGAAGTTCCGATAATTGACATTGCGAAGTATATGCAAGGTGCGATAGATGAGGGCAGCAGTCGAAGATCCATTGCAAACGAGCGTTGAACAAGCCATGATAGACCTCGGGAATTATGTAGTATATCGCAATCTTTTTAACAAAACTGCAGAAGTTACGTGAGGGATTTTCAACAGTACAAAGGAAGGCAGCCAGTTAGTTGAACCGCCGAAAACAAATGTCTTCATAGAGAAACTAGACTCTGATAGTATTCCAGGCTTTGCACACTTGAATAAGAGACTTCTTTTGCCGTAGAACCTTGCACCAGATGGAGTGGGGTCCTGCAGCTGTGGAATCCAGGAGAAAGGAAGGGAGTAAAACTCGCAAGAATATCAAGTGCCGAATTTCAGGCACGAACGGCTTACGAGGGGCAACGTCCTCTTCCGACGTTCTCCCATGCCGATACACCATATGCTGGGCTCACGACGCGTCAACAGAAAGTGAACAGAATATGAAACGGAACCCAACATACCCGTAAAAGTCCTACTTCTACGACTAGTTCTTTATTGTCGTTTATAAAGCGCCTGATTTTATGCCTGGTGCGGCTAACATTCTCTCGTGCTAACGATAATACCGTGTGTACGCTTCATATTTTCGCTGAGAGTTGCCTTCCTAATAGTAATAAACGACTCAACAGTAGGACATTTTGAATTTCATTCATAGCGCAGAAAAGATACGCACTGCAAGAAAGTCAGTTTCCTTCTCTGAGGTGTCGGCAACCCAAGGATTTTCGTAGGGGTCATTCAGAGGGACCTCGAGGAAGTTCATAGGCATGAAGTAAAGGGGTTGTTTCAAAACATGACCATCTACGACGTTGTATGAAGGGGCACTTTGCTGACTAAGCAGCTACATTGCCCGAACTTAGCATTGCCTTTTCTTGATTCCCTCCTCTCTTCTGCAGCAACCATCTGTCACTGCGGTCATTTAGCACCAAGACACAATGAGTTGGTCAGGGTATGTACATTATGGTTCTCTACGATTATCTGTATAATTCAGATTCTATATCTAGCTTCAAAAAGTCTGTGAATAGGGCGGGGACTACTGTAAGCTCCATCGACCCTAGATTACCAGTGCTGCACCCTCAACCACATGCATGTTACGCTATAGCTCCTGCAAAAGACAGGACAAATTGAGAGGACCATCGATCGGGAGTTCACTGAGGAGGAGGCTAAATATCGCATGTGCGTGATTGCGCACAGTGGTGTCCGGTGCAATAGAGAGACCTGACATTGACGCGACGGACGATAGATATGAGAAGGAATGTCAGGCGCTCCAGAAAGACAGCAAGGCGTACTGGGATGCCATGAAAGGTACCTAATATTTTTGCCTGTACTTTAGCGTAGCTGATCAGAGAACATCTATAGCAATGACCTCGGCTCAAAGTCGTATTGCGGACACATTGGAGATTTTCTACGGCGCTGCGGACCGTACCTCTGAAGGCGCGATGGCTGGACATGCCTACAAGCGTTCTGTAGATGACCTTGATTCTGGTTTCTCGCGGGAGCTAGTGCGTAATCTCAGACTTCTTATTCTGTCTGATATTTAATCCTCCTCGTTTGTCAGGACGGCCCATATCGGACTACAATTTCAGAACCCTTGGGCAAAATGTGTGCATACTTTCCGGTGGTAAATGAACATATTGCAAAGCGTAATAAGAAGGTCGGGTTCTTTCTTATATAGTTACTACCATTTCCCAACTATTCGACACCTCAGCTTCTCGATTATGATTCAGCGCGGAGCAAGATGAACAAACTTATCGAGAAGCCTAGTGAAGACCCCACCAAATTACCGCGGGTGAGCTCTGTGCGTATTTCTGGATCTACATGTAGCTCATGTAGGCTGGTTTCAGGCTCAACAAGAGCATGACGATGCCAAAGAAGTCTTTGACATGCTCAATCAACAGCTGATCGCAGAACTTCCCCAGATGCTGGATCTGCGAGTGCCATATTTTGATCCAAGTTTTGAAGCCATGATTCGTATGCAATCGAAGTTCGCAGAAGAAGGATACGAAAAGCTGAGTGGGGTGCAACGGTGCGTTCGCCGATCTAAATCTTTCCTGTTTAACTCATTCTAAACTCCTGGAAAGTTATTTTGCTGATAACGTTCGAGACGATTACGCCGCTGGCCAGCTGGATTCTCAGGTAGATTGACCGTGCTCGATTTCGTTCAATTTCTGATTTCATACCCTTCCCAGGTTGAAACAGTCCTGCAAGAGATGAGAGAACTGTCCATCTGTGGTGGTACCTAGGCAAGTAAGGTGACTATAGAATAGGAGTTCGCATATCTGTAAGAGGATTTTAACATGGACCCTGTACTTTTCTGCCAGCATCAGCAATTTGGTGTGATGAGGAACGATTGCACAAAAGGGCTTGTATCGTGTACTGAACATGTTAGCTTACCGCTCTCTAAAGGGCGCAACCTAAACCTCACAATTACGCATGCACATGCGTTTAGGCAACACGAAAACAATGGCAGCATTGACGAATAAGCGACTATTTATATGTACAAAATATACGGTCCTTTTGTAATACGGCAAAACCTCAAGTTAAGAAACTATCTTACACCTGCATGGACAGTGTCAGACTCCAGATCACCAATACAAAATAAAAGAGAGTGAGGCGAGAAATGTGGACGCACATGTAATTAACCAATTCAACTGTTGTTGTCGATCCGATCCGCCAAAGAGACTTGAGACCCAAGATTTAGACGTTGTTCCAAGGACGGGGCATTCCCACCGCGTCCACCACCGCGCGGTTTCCCACCTCCGCGAACCCCACCTCCACGAGCCCCACCTCGTTGTCGTGATGCATTTTTTCCAAGATGACCAGGGGGCGGCGTCGAGTTCTTGCGATCCGAGAGACGATCTTTCAACTCGATACGTGAATCATTCGCTCGGTTTACTTGAGCTTGAGGTGGCGGCGGTCTGTATTGATTTTGATGTTGATGCTGAGTTGCGTGAGAGGTCAGTGTAACATTGGAATCATACTCTGGGCGCCATTGCTGTTCCGCAGGAGACTGGGAGTAGTAGTTATTCGGCAGTGCACGGAAAGGCTCCCCCTGTGGAACATATCTGTCGACTACCGGTCGATAGCTTTGACCTCTACCAATGTTATGAGCATCAACATCGCGCGAATGTCCAAGGCGCGACCTTAGGTCAGGCGAAGGCGGCCGGCTATGTTCCAGATACACTTCGGGAGTCCGTCTTTGTGCCTCATAATGGCGCCTGTCCATCTCGTATTGTGTCCATAGATTACCAACGAGATCAGCATCGTCGATTCGCTGTCGTCGCATTGGAGGAGGAGAAAGCTCGGTATCACGATAGCGTTTTCTACCTGCTAGAGGAGGCGTGTCTGCTCGTAATGGTCTAGCGTTCCACTCTGGCGAAGGATATTGATGCGGCTGGGGGTTGAAATCCCGCTCATGTTGTGAAGGATAGTTGGCTCTCTCCAACCAACCGGCTTGTGGAACTGCCAGACCTTGCGAGGGTGGCGAATAATGGTCGCCACTGCGTGCATCTCCCCGGCCTCTAGATGGGTCTCCGCGGTTCATGGGTGCACCTCCGCGATTGAAGTTACCCCTGTCGTTCCCGCGCCTTCGACGGCCTTCATTTTCATCGACTCCTTCCAGCACCTGCGGTGGCTGTTCAGGAGTTCTCCACCCAGGAATGCTTTCCTCGACAGCAGCAGCTTGCCAGCCTCCACCGCCAGTTGCGAGGTCTGGTCCCATTCTTGGTGGACTCGACTCATGAAACCTGGGATGATTGGCTACGATGGTCTCGTTAGCGCGACTCTCCTGGGTATTCAGCGATGGCAGATTCGGGCAAGCAGAGGTCGATAGAGAAAGGAAATTGCTATCTGTATCCATGGGGACAATCGGGGATGCAGGAGTTGAGTCTGTAGCAGACATCGTCTTGAAATCGGGAAACTTCTGCTTTTGCTGAGCTGAACCAGTTGAGGCAAGTCGTTGAGTCGGGAGAGTTGGTTTCGGGGGCAGGGAAAGCAGAGGAGCATCAATGGGTGATTCGACCTTCGGTAGGTCTGCTTCTGCTTTCCTTCCCTTTTCAATTAACTGCCTCGCCTTCTTGGCTTTAGGCGGAACCACCGCGTTCGCATCCTCGGATGCCTGAAAAGACGATAATGGTAGCGGCACATTGTCAGGAGACGGCTCGTGCTTCACGCGTCTGTGACCTTTGTCCTCTGACTCCTTATTACTCATGACGAAACGAAGGTTGGCCGCCTGCGCTTCCGACGAGACCACTCTTAGTCGTGATGGAGGCACTACCGGAATATTACCACCATCCGGGCCCCTGCGATGAACAGATATGCGACGGTGCTCGTCCGTAGGAGCCATTGACATAGGTGCTGAAAGAGAGTCCTCCGGTAGGTGGACGGGCGGAGTACTGATGGTTCCAGGGGTCTCTACCGTTAGCTGTGACTGCTTTATCGCGCCAGCCACATGCCTGTCGCCTTCTGCGTAGATTGTACGGGGAGAAACCTTCGCTTGGCCTTGCCAGATATTGGTCAATATTTCAGCCGTTCCACTGTTGACTGCACTGCTAGGAGGCGATTTTCCGGGAGTGGGTGTCTGTACAGGGCGTTGATTGCCATGGCTGGAGGCGTCATGTGTTGAGACGGGAGGTAAAGATACGACCGGATGAGCAGCAGATGCGGTGCGCTTAGGAAGCGGGACAAAGGATGGTGGGGATTTGGGAGAGACTGCCGCGTTAAGAAGAGGCTTAGCTAGAAGAGTTTCTGGAGCATTGTTGTTTCCCGCCCCGGGCTTCACACCTCCAGATACCGCCCTTGGTGTTGCTTTCTGCCTCTCCGGACTATTTGAGGTAAGCGTTTTCGTCGAAGTCACATTGCCGAATTGCGCCGGCATGGCGACTTTCACAGATGCAGGGGCTGCAACTACGGGCGCTTTAGCGACAATTTGCGTACCCGGAGGAGTCTTGGATTTGGAAGAAACTTGATCATTGCCTGCTTTTGCAAATTCCAACTCCTTCGCTCGATTAGCCCTGATTTCCTCGGCTGCTTGGGTATTGGCCCGCTGTTTCTCTTCCATGATCTGCCGGCGCCGCCTATCTTGCTCCTGGCGCAGCTCTGCCTCTCTAGCTTCAAGAGCTCGTTGTTTCTCTGCTGAGGCCTCCGCCTCGTGCATAGGCTCTTCCTTCCTCGCCTTTTCAAGTCCGTCCGCTTTCTTCCTCTCGGCTTCCACACGGAGCTTCTCGATGTCAAGCCTCCTCTGCTCTTGCAAATTGCGCTGCTTGAGCTCCTCCTCCTCCGCCCGTAATCTCTCAGAATGCAGCTTGAACAGCCGGGCTTTGGATGCAGTGAGCATCTCTTCCTGCCGACGGCTCGCTTCAGTAAGGGCTTCCTCTTGTTCTCGAAGTCTCTGAGCATTTTCACGAGCAACCCTTTCCTTCTCAGCAATCTCGCGCTGTTCGATCCAAGCTCTGGTAGCTGCATCTGCTTCAAATTCTGAAATGAGTTGAGTTTCTCCTGCGACAATAGGTGAATGCCGTGAAGGCACAGCAAACGCGGATCCCAAAGTCTGTCCATTGGAGGCAGCCTCGGCAGATCGTCTCTGTCGCTCTTTCTCTTGTCGCTTTTCGTGTTCATGTTTGCGAGCATCCTCTGCTTCCTTTCTCTCCACCCAAACACCGAGGGTGTGCAGATCCCCTCTGATTCCAGATATAATCTGGCTCCATTCCAGTCCTCCCTGTTGTCCTTCGTGTCTTCCAGCACCTATTTTCTCCACTGCGGCGATTGCTTCACTGGCACGGGCATTGGCTTGTTCCGCATTCTCCAGGCACTCCTGTGACGAGGCGAGGGATTCTTGCGCAGTGCTTAGGGACTGCTGAGCAAGGGTATGTGCTCGCTGGGCGGCTGTCAGGACAACCTCACACTGAGCGCTCGCTGACCGCGCGATTTGGAGAGCTTCAGTGATATTGGGAGTGTTAAGATTGGAGAGCGAAGATAATATTCGCTCCCGCAGCTCTCGGAGCGCCTTGTAATCGGAGTCAATGGTCTGATCAGGATGTTGGGAGGGTAACTGGGGTGGATATTCGAGAGATTCCTTTGCGGCCGCTACTGGATGTGAAGCAGCTGAAGCAGGAGAAAGCATAATCACAGATGGTTGTGACTGAGTTGCGATCTCTGGATTTCGAGAAGGATTAGGCATTCCTTGTGGAAGGTGCGGATCCGGGGCTGGTGGTTGAGAATGGAATGACGTAGATCCTGCGCTGCCCAGCATATTTGGGCCATTGGATAAGATGGGAGTATGAAGGTTGGATGTGATGGAAGTCTGAGAAATGGCAAGCATGCCTTGCTCTGGAAGAGGGTGAGCCGTAGCGTCTGAGTGCAACTCCTGTGCCCTACGCGTAGGACCGGGGTTACGCAAATTAGCAAGGCGATCCGAGTTCACACTGACAGCTTCTAACATTTCAACGTCAGGATTATCGACGCTCGATGATCCGGCCAACGCCTCCAATAGTGAGGGTCTTGAACGAGGACAGTCAGAATCTACTGGAGGTTCGTCTGAAGGCAAAAGCTGCTGTTCAAGATCCGGTGAAGATGTGGGAGACCTGGAGGCGCTGTTCCGGTATGGGGCAGATTCAGGATCCGGGGTAGATATTCGCTTTAACAAGCCAGGCGGCTGGCCGATAGTGTTGAACTTGAAAGCAGAGAAGAGAAGCGCTGGGTTGGCCCTTGGTAGTTCGGCGGGATGGGTGTCGACGAGGGATGCACTATCTGCTGGAAGAAGGCGGGTGTCGGGCTGTCCAAAGGAAAGGGCAGTAGCCATACGTCTGAAGACAAGGGGGGTTGGGACTATAAAACGTGTAGATCGTCAATATAAGAGACACGATGAGGCCAGACAAGGGCAAACATGATGATTAATGCACGAACAATAGTATGAATCAAGTCCTGAGCTTTTCCAGATTGCGCAATGGGTTCAGCTGCGAAAGATTTCAGTGAGACATGAAAGAACAGAAAAAGACAGGAAAAACGGTTTGACAAAGGGAGCAGGGGCCTATCGATATGCTGCCCTATTTATTCATCAATATGGTCAAATTTATTTATTTTCCGGCCCCGTCACAGGTGGCATGTCACACCATACCGTGACCGCGTGACTCGAACTCTGGTTTGCTTGCAACTTGGCTGAACAAATACTATTTTATTTTGTAACGCCGCTCACGATTGCCCTGTTATCGCTCTTTTGCAATCTAAATTTACGCCATACTTGCCTCGGACCATCTGCCATTAATAGCATCTCCCTCGTGTGCTATTACGGGCGGTGTGAAGTGCTGGACTATCTCTGGCCAGCTATCTCTCTTGCATCAGAGCACCTCCAATATATTTGTGGACATCACTCATCGCCATTTGAACAGGTCATATTTCTCGACTCCTCTGAACCCTCTCGCACTCCTCCTCAGTCCTGTGCTTGAGACTCTCCAGCTGCATTAATGCGGCATGCTAATGGAAAGCGATTGATATCGTGGCATGATCCCGAACTCCCCGATATCTGTTCGGACGGCGGATAGTATTAGTTCAGCTTTCTTGTTTTTCTTTCTTTCCTCCCAAAGGTTTCGAGACGTTTCTACCTTGCAGATCGCCATCTGTCGACTTGTCTTTTGATGCGACACAAACTGCTTTTGTTGACTGAGTTAACTTATAGGCGACCAACGCTGGACGGCTGTGCGCGTATCACAGCTTGCCATTTGACATTCTGGATCACTGGCCCCTTATGTCACATTCAGTTGGGGCTCAGCTGTGCTAAATCAAGACTTGTGCTACTTTTGGGTTTTGCGGTAGCGGAGACAACTGATTTCTGGGTCCGGTCCCCCGAACTTATAAAGCCCTGCGTTTATTGATGGCGAGAACTTTTAGATTGTATCTCCCTCCCCTTAGCGCTAAGTCGGGATGCTCCCACTTTTCGTGTATATGGCGCTGGCCGCCTTCTATGTCTCCGCCGCTCCCTTGGCGATACGTGGACCGGTCGATTTTTATGATCCTCGGGCAAATGGTGGCGCACTTCTGGATAAGTCTGGCACCGGTGGAGAACCTCTTAATGTATGTCCCCGTGCCACTATTTTTCTTCTGATAGGTGGACTAATAATGCCTTACTTCCTGGCTAGGTTATAATTTCAGGGAAAAGTTCACCAGAAATTCTCACTTCTGAAGGATTTTTGGATTACGCCAATGCAATTGGACTGTACGTTCGCTACTTATTTACATATTCGAAAGCACACTCATGAGAGCTTGGCCTTGTATCCAGATCGCATGAATGTCTCGGCATGCACCACGGGGTTAAACAGAAGGCAAATCTCGGAGATGGAAATGACTGGGTTGATGAAAGAGTACGCAATAACCTAATGCTAAATACTATCGGCAAACTAATATCCATGTATTTCGACAGGAGGTGATGAGACAACACTTTGGAATCCCTCTCTTCGGTACTTGCGTCGAAACCTTCGTCGGAGGAAATCATTTCCGGTATGTTAAACCCTCGATGATAATGAAACGGTTATCATTCTCACTCTCTTTACGCAGAACATTTGTTCAAAATGGTCCCCGAGCAAACAGTGGTGCATTATTTTTGGCGACTTCGTATGAGATGGTATGTATTATTCATCCCTTGATCCTTTCTCGATTTTTTATTTTTGTTTAGGATCTTGCTAATGAGCACAACATTGTACCAAATGGATATGACCTTGGGCGGTAATTCATTTCACTGGAATAACATGGAGTGTCCTTGCTAAGACAAGTAATTTCTAGGGATCGGCTTGTTGATGCCGCTGCTGGTACCAAGAGCTCCCCTACCACCACATACGAAACAACTGTCCAGGATGTTTACAATCTGATGGACCCTGGTCTGAAGGGCATCAACCACGGTAATATTCAGATTATTCACTTGCATCATGCATGTTCTTACATATACTTTTACAGGAATCGCAACCGATGGCATCGTGAAGTTGCTGACCGTGACTATCAAGGGACGTATATGACCCAGGCTATGAGTGCCGAACATTTACAACGATATCCAACACGGGCGTAGTCCAAGTCGAAGATTGCTCGACGACTGTCCGCAACAAAACACTATCTTTTGTATATAGGGTTTCTGGACATTCGTTTACAGTAGAACACCTCCTGAAATATAGCATTAATGATAATTATACACACCATATTTATGTGTCTATCAGACACTGTTGTAACCCAATTCTTTCGTTAAATTAACCTAAAACTTCTCTCTTTCGTTGCTGAACTTCTCGTACGACTGGGTTTTCATTGCTGCTGTGAAACTCTTCGTAACATTCCGTATGCCAATTCTCATGCAGCGATGGCTTGGTGTGAATGCCATGCATTGAGCCGTTGCATCCGACACAGACGGGGTAGGGACTCGGACGAAACGCATGTGGATTCGCCCGGGCTGGTAACTCCTGGGTGGCAAAAGTTCGACTCGGAACTGATCAAGATAAAAACCATCATCAGCTTTTACAATACATAAAGCGCCAAGGACGGGTGAGTCACCAGGAGGAACCATGACTTTGCTATGCAGCACTGTTTCGCTCAGAAATGTTCGGGTTACAAGTGCCCGAATACACAGAAATAGTTGAACAGAATGTAGACTGCTCTCAGAACCGGACTGTTTGAAATGTATGCAGACAGGGTTAGACACCATAGAGGAAGAATAGCGCTTATAAATACGAGGATTCAGGCGCATGTCTCATCGCTACGTCACTCGCGCATGGCTATTGTCGAGGCACACGACCAACGTCGACAGGGAGAAATCATGAATATAACCAGGTTCCCCAGGTGAAACCAGGTCTTGTGTAGCCTGGAATGTCGACTGTTCTGCCTTTTTCGCGCCCGTATGTACCAAGTACGCACTCGAGGCGTTACATCGGAATCATCTGAAGACGCCAGCATCTCCATGAGCCCGTATCGCCGAACTGCGCGGACACCTCAGAAGTAAATCCCCGTTCCACTGTTGTCCTCGACGTGTGCGCGAGGTGTTACCGTATCACCCACTCTTGCTCATGTTGATCACCGGTCATCCAACTATAGAGCTCCATAACTGAGCGGCCTGGGCCAGGACCAGTCAGAGGATTAATCACTATCTGCACGGCTATCGGAGTAGTCGCGAGAGGAAGGCTTTAACAGAATTCAAATGCGGCGCTGTCCCTTAGCTCCTTGGGACTGAGGGAGTGAAATGGGTATGGTCGCTTTCTCGAATTGCGAGGTGATATTTTTGGAAACAGGCAACCTCGGTCTTTAATTAGCTTTAGCATGGAGATCCCGGGGGCGAAGATGTTGTAAAAGGCCTCCAGGCGATTTGATCTTCGTGAAAAGAACAACTAAAGGAGTTCGGCGGCTTCAGATCGTGGATTGTCTTCCCCGAATGTCGGATAAAGGGGACACCTAACAGCGGAGCGCACGCGCTGGAGAGATTACCAGAGATTACCTCTGAAGCAGGAGGCTTGTTGAAGTTAAACCACGCAATGAGAAAAGTGTTGGTACTTATTCAGTTCAGGAAAGTCCGTTCACAAAGAGTGCGTTAAGCATTAATTAGGTACTGCAATGTCACGAAAAAAAAATCAGATGTCAATAAATGTGAACGGAAGAAGACCACTAACCAGGTAGGGACATTACACAGATAGATAAAACGAGGAATCTACCAAATGTTCGGGACTGAGAATCGACGAATACCACGACATCTGTACTAGCAGTACATGGAGGCAGCAACTCCTCGCAGCACCCGCTCACGTTTTTTCTCCATCGCACTTAGCAGTTCGCTTAGTTTCGCAGGGAACCTGGGAATACCGAAGGATTCATCGTGATCAGAGTTTTCCATCTTGACAGTCGCGGGACCGATGCGTTTCGTTCGTAGATTAATGGGAATGTTCAAGTAGAAGTCGGCCATGCGCTGGTTTGTCCCGTCGTAGACCTGCGGTGCCCCCTCCAGGGCGTCGCGAATCTCAAAGACCGATTCAGGAGGGCAATCGGCCCATTTGGCATCAGGATCATCAGCGCTGGCCATCGTCGGGAAATCTAGTCGCAGTTTCTTGTGCTTATTCACCTCCTCGGCATCGTCTGTGTCCTCCGAGCGAGTTCTCTTCATGCAGGCGCGCGAGACAGCAGCTAAATAACCATCAATGATGTCAGGGTCAATCCCCAGAAAATCCGTTTCCCACTGGAAGATATACGCCATGGCTTCTACGTCGATCCTAGTGGCGTCACATGCAAGGCTCGCCTGGTTATTGATTAACATATCCCCTAGACCAAATGCATCTTCGTAGCAATGGACATGCCAGTTGTGGAACTTATTTGGCTTGAGACGATAACCTCTGGGAAGGAGCGGTTCGTTGCAGCCTTTGCAGCGAGCGAAGCGACCTGAACTGAACGGTTTGGGATTGAGCTGTAGGACCAATACTTTCGAGGTGGCTATAAGGCTTGGTAAGCAAACATTGTTAATTGAGAATATACAACAAATGCTCACGTCGAGGTGCCATGTACAGCAAACCGATACGTGTTCTTTCGAATAACGCGAAGACTCTATAGTATAGCAGACATAGATGAGCGTCTTTGCATGAATAGTAGATGAAACACACCAACGCTAGACGACTTCGAGAAGACTTTAGAAAATCAACAAATCCACTTGGTCTAAAACGTATTTTGTGCTGGAGAGATGCACGACAGACGAGGGATACGACGTGAGTCCAGAGCTGCACGATCAGGGATCCATATAGGCAAATACTCTCTGGGTTCTCTTCAAGTGCCTGTCGCGTCGAACTCCAGCGACCAGAGGACTTCCGATCCACTACGTCCTAATCCGTTTAAATTACAGCGATCTTAGCCATAGCGGCAATGAGCAAGCCCTTCTGAGTTCCACCAGCTTCGATAACAATTAAGAGCGAGTCGGATGAAAGTTGATGTCAATTAGACAGCATTCTGAGCCCTGGGAAATGCCTTGACTCTTGGCGCATGTCCGAGTCAATAGAAGTGTTCGCCAGAGCCCAGTGTGAGGAGTTGAACCAAAAGTAGTTGACCTATAAATACTCCTTGCCTTGGTTTCATTGCTGAAGCATTAGAATAGAAGATAATGCATTCCGAGCACGCCAAGAGCAATCCGTTGGGCGGGGGACTTTGAAGGAACTGCGTGAAAAATTTGTGATTAAATAGTGCGATGGTGCTGAGTGGTGTTGGTGACAATGGCCGAAACGCGTTATGTCACACGAAGCGTCACGGCCTGCAGGCATCTAAATTTGGGAACGAAGCGCGACGGTGACCGGCGGTGGCCCGCTTGGACCTCCCTCTTTTGTCTCTATCCTCGTATAATTACATTATGGCCGGCCATGGTGGTCTCCCAACATCCTCACCCATTCCCTTAGAGGATATAAAGGCTCTCGCATATCTACTCCGCACACCGCTCCAACTACCAGCTCCTCCCTGCCAGCAATCCTGACGAAGTACGTAAAAATTTCCATGTTTCGTCCAATTAATCACTCCCGTGTTTCGGGCACGCTCCCTCCACAACCGCCCACCAAATTCATACCTCCTCTTGTTGGATTCTGTCTCACCATTTTTCGTTCGCAGACGATGGTCATGATGACAATTGATCCTCTACTCTCGACAACAGAAGAATTCCTTTCTCTAGGTGTCCCGGAGAAGTCCATGTCGATCTCCTTGGATCTCAGGCAAGTCCTATGTTAGTCATTTATAGAATCTTCACAAACCGTGTCCTTTCCAGTCGTCGAGACAAGATAGTCATCCAACCTCGTTGCAAGAAATACGCCTCACTACTGAAGCAGCAAACGACCCGCCGCCGCACACTGTCTTGCTTCATATCACTGGATCAGGATGTGCCTAATCCTGAGGTGGTATCAAAAGCGGCGGATCCAGTCGATGCAACACAGTCGCCATCCAAATGTAAACCAGTCAAATCGCCTCAAATTTCGCCAACAAAGAACGATACATCAGCTTTGCCAAAGCGTAAAAAGGCCATGCTGGATGGCCGCATTGAGAAGTCGCTGAAACCTTCAAATGGTTCCTCAAAGCCGAGCACCCTGCCCGCTAGCAAGCCCCGAGTTCCTATAGCACCATATGCAGACGAATACAGGGACTGTCCGTGCATGGAAGGTGGAAAGCCGGAATGTCGACGATGTCGTGTGCTGAAGTTGGCTGATCGGTATGTGTCTCTGAGGTCCTGGTTATCTTCTAAATAAATTCCTGAACACTTCCTTACTTCTCAGGTTCTGCATGATTGTGGATCTCCGTTTACAGAAGTTGGGCATGCTATAGCACGGGTTCTCGCCATTGTATATGCTTCTTGGATCAGTTGGTTGTTTGCATCGTCGCTCATCTTTACGCTATCTTGATTGCTATTGTGTACATTTATTTCATAATTTAGTAATTCCAATATACACAGCATTTCTATCGTTCCCGCAGGAAACTAATTGCAGACAACTACGTATTGTAAAATTTGAAGCGTGCCTAACGAGCCACTTCGGCTGTGCGAAAAAACTCAGCGAACGCGCCAAGCGCCCATTACGGAAAGATGTCGACGCGTATCAGATTCAAACCACGTGATGTACTGGGCGTTTTTTGCTGCCGTGCATGACGTCTGTCTCCTCCGAGTCTGCATCAAGCCTGTCTTCAAGTTCATCCCATCCACTGTGGGGACTGCCCATGCCCTTCCCTACCACACCCACTCCCATCTAATGTCCTTCTCTTTCCTCGTTATTGGGCCCTCACACAGAACTGGCGTTTTAAACTCGCTACGATCCTCCAAACGGCCTGCGAATTTCGCGGCGTGTGACCGTTATACCATTATCAGAGATTTCTTCACGCAACAGCATGTTCAACCCGCCTTCTCGCCGATAAACGTGTCACAACGGCGGCGCCAACTACTTAAGCCAGCAGACACTATCGGAGCGCCGCGCCATTCATGGGGTATCGGACATTGCGTGAACGCGCGTTTGTTCCATTCCACTAGTATCCATCGGCTTGCACAACCAGAGCCACCGCCTCCCAAGCCTTCACGCCCAGATGACGCGTCAACGACCCTAACAGAAGAAAAAAAGGAGTCTATACCTCCAGACGTGGGCACTCCCACCCCGCAACCGCGAAATCCAGATGAATATTCGCGGTTCTTTCGACGACTCGCGATGTCTCTACCCCATCCACACCGACCGACTCGCGAGGACTTCCTCAACGTGGCAACTGGATTTTGGGCGCGCTTGCGTATTCGCTTCAAGTGGTTCACGATCAAGTCCTTCCGCAAGTTCAACGCAGATGATATATCCGCGTTCATTACTTGGTTTTTAATGAGTCAGACACTATGGATATTAGTCGGAACGTATGTTATCATAAAACGCCCTGTTTTATTATTTTCTGCTGATCAGGATTTCCTGCATAGAACAACATTTTTTTCGGTTATCTTTGCGATTGCGAACAGTCTACAACTACAGCGTGAGGACGCCCTCAATTCTCCTCGTCATTATAACGCGTCACCAACCTAATTCATACTCCTTATAGATTACATTGCACGTGCTATAAGTGACTACCTAACCTCAGAAACAGGCGTCACCATCATCTTTGAGTCCGCCATCGTACCGAAGTGGAAGGACTCGCGCCTCTCCTTCAAAAACGTCTACGTCTCTCGTCGCCTTCAAAAATTCTCTGCGGACAAGCCTCAGAAAAGAAATGGCCACATGGCTGCTGTCGGATACGATGTCAGTAACCATCCTGCGTACCATCATTTAGAAGACGAGGACGAAGACGTGGAGAGTGACCTTGACTCGTTGCGGGACGAGGATACTAACTTTTCTATGTTTGATTTGAATATCGACTCTGTGGATGTTACGCTCTCACTTTGGAGATGGCTGGACGGGAAGGGCTTGGTCGAGGATGCTGTGGTGAGGGGCGTACGTGGGGTGTTGGGTTTGTATTATTCCTCCAATACTTTGAGGGACAGCTTGCTCACGATTTACTTCAGACCGCCGCAACGTCTTCTGGGACCCTGATAATCCTCTAGACCCTGCACTATTCCGCCACAAAGCCCTGCCTGGGGATTTCGAGCTCGAGTCTCTCCAGCTCGAGGACGTCCTTATAACCGTCTATCAACCAGGCGGCTTCCGCCCTTATACTGCTTCTATCTTCCGTGCCGACATTAGGACCTTCCGAAAACAATGGCTCTTCTATGACTTCCTTTGCGCAGAGAATGTCGTTGGACAATTTGACAACTGTCTCTTCAGCTTGCATAAGCCACAGAGTATAGGGCGCACGACGGAGAAGGACCTAAAAGACGGCGACTGGGCGAGAATGGTAACTACTCTCCTGATCTTCCTCTCACAATATACTTTCTTATACTCGACATTAGTCACGAATCCGTATAGACGGTGTCAACGTCGACCACCTACAAGGCTCCACAACCCTCGAAGGCCCCATTTCCTGGATTACAGCCGGCAAAGTCGACGCCGTCCTCGACATCAAGTTCCCGCGCGACCCACACGATAACCTTCCATTCAATGCGATTCTCGGTGAGATCGCGGACGCCATCAGTACCTCTATTGCGAATACCGCTCAGAACCCCGAGCTAAGGCGCATCCCTGGGCAAAGGGAACTGGCGAAGCCCCCACTTAGCGCACCAGAAGCTGATGCGGACAAGGAGGTGGAGGATAAGCTGAAGGTGGTGATTGATATCGATTTGCGCTTTAGGGATTTAAAGGCTGCAGTCCCGATTTTCACGAACGACTTGTCCTATGTGAATAATGCGTTCATAAGGCCTATCGTTGCGTTCATGAAGTTCGTTTTGGTGTTTATCTTCTTTATGACCGTGCATTGACTGAATTTCCAGTGCGAATCGAACACTCGTGCCAATACACTGCCGAATTGTCAAGGACTTGAACGATTTTGATGGAGCTTGGACGGTATGTTCTCTGCCCTACCTCTTTCCTTGAACTGTGCTTACAATTCTGCGTTATAGATGTGGGAGAGTAAGAACTTTTTTATCCTTCTATTTTGTGTACTACTTCTAACCTTTTTCACTCCTAGCTGGTCTCATGGACGAAATATCTCTTAAAGTCTGTCTTTCGCTTCATATTTCCATATTGTCTCTTGATTGACTAGGAATCTTTAGACATACGACGCACTTGCATACCACGTTTCTCAGTATGCAATGAACCGTCAACGGATAAAAACAGTCGGTATTTGGAGTCTGCAGATGACCGCTAGTGGGGTGTTATCCGCACTGCGCAATATCGTGGACCCAGTTTCTGCACATTTCAGGGATGTTTATCTCAACGGGCAGCTGCATCCAACAGTAGACGTTTGAGATTCGTAGCCAGCTGCACAATAGGATATACCTTTGGTATGATTATGCGGTCTGCTCTATGTGATGAAGAAGCGACAGTGAAACCATCATTGACAGTTCTCTCGTACACTTCTAACGCAAGGAAATGATCATTGATATTATGCATTCGATTGAGCAACGGGATTACAGACTAACAAACAGGAACAGAAAAATGGATGACTCTGGTGTTGAGCACCAGGGAATATCAAAAACGGAATAGGTCTTATATTATGAATACAGAGAAGAACCATGTACCATCACATACTAAAACCTTTATCGGTCTTGGAGGTCGTTGAGGAGGCGGAGGATGCTAAGAACTATTGTAGAAGACGCCATTAGCAACATATCCGCAACCAAGTAACAAAGAAATACACATACAGAGATTGATAAAGCTGTGACAGATAGACATAATCAGTCAGTTGCATCAAAGATAGAGCGGGGTACACTCACTCCAAGTAAAGGCTGATAGCACCCATGATAAATTCGTCAGGAGACAGCTTCTTGTTGATGAGATAGGTATCGTAGACGATATAGCCGCTGAAAATGAGGCATCCTCCGACGGCGAAGACGATGTCCATGGTCTTGCTGAAGGGGATGAAGATGCCGACGAGGCCAGTCATGCCTAAAAGAAACGCGTCAATAGAGCGGCAGAATATGTTCGGGTCGAGGCAACATACACAACGCAATCAAGGAGCCAAAGAGGAAGGGGCCCATTCCTGAGAAGTCATACTGTGACATGTGTCAGATGAGGGAGTGTAATACAAGCACCAAACTGACTTTTGACTGGAACGTGAACAAAGTCAGGCCAAGGAAGACACCTAAAGTGATGAGGCTGCCTAACAGTTAGTGACCATACGTCAGAAACGTTAAAAAGCACGTACAGAGCTTGCAAAACTATAACATTGTCATAGAACGCGACCACAACACCAAGGGTAAATGCCTCCATGAGCGTGAACACGGACAACAGGACGAAGTTCCACGGATGAGTGTGGCGTTTCCAGTACAGCAGCCCAAGAACGACCAAAGTGCCAAAGAGAGGTACATAGAATGACCAGACGCTAACAATGTCATGAGTATCACTGCAAGACAGTGTAATTGGCAACACGTACTGTGTTTGAACCCAGAAGATCGCGGAAGGTGACTGCGAGATGATTCCACCGACGATACATGTAGCGAGCTATGAATGATCAATTAGCTATGAATAAATTCGTGTAGAAAATAGAGAGAATTACAATCTGGCAAACTGAGAGCAGACGTGTCAGTTGAGAGGAACAACTACCGCAGATGATAGTTAGCGCTCACGAAGAATGGTGTAGACTTTGCGAACGAAGGCATTCCTGATCTCCGGAGAGCTTTCAGAGACAGAAACTCCGTACTATTTTGAAAATAGCATGTTAGCATTGATGAAGTAGTCAACAGTACAGAACAACGCACCTTGAAGTCGTCAGGAAGGTCACCTTGCTCAGGTTGATCGTAGAATCCGCCCGCCCCGGCATCGCGACTGGAACCGCCTAGGAGAGGACTGCGCGCCTCATCGTCCGCTGCGTGGGTGTTCTTTGGGGATGCAGACCCAGAAGGCCCGTACGCTGGAGGAGGAACTGGATATTGGCTCATGGTGGTTACTTACAGAGCTACAGCACAGACTGCGCTCTAACTTCGTGAGGTCACTGCCTTCAACGGGAATGATGTCGACGGGGCTGGACTCTGCTGACTCAGTGGCTAGAAGTAGTAAAAGCCTGGTCTGTGCGCTCAGCCTGCGCCGCACCGGTCCGGACATCATTCCCGCAGTGTTGCAAAATGACCTAGTGTTGTAAATCGCGAATTATGCCACAACTACCGCGAATTGAGGTCTGAAATTGGCACACATACTTAGATAAGTATTCTAAGTATTCTGCCTTTTTTAAAAAAAATTCAAGCCATGGATGGCCCGGGAAACATCAGGTAGATTTTGTCAAAACTAGGTCACTTACGACTATTTCGACAGTAGCTTCACAACCTCTCAACGACATAAAATAAAATTTATATTACCGTGAAGTAGAGATTTCTGCCTTTCCAGCAATGCAGGTATAAACAATTGCAGCGAGGAACCGGAGGTGTGATGTCGCCATCAGTTTACATTTTGCAACACTGCGGGAATGATAGTATTGACTCTCCAGCTTGAATCTCGTTGATCTTTCTTTTTCTCTTAAGCCACATTATGAACTGGATTCCAGCGTTCAGCATTGGCTTATATTTAGCTTTATCAGCAGGTCAAAAATTCCCCTCAGGCTGGTTTCGTTTTGTCTTCTTCACTTACCTGGAGCATTTCACAGCATTCGTGACTAGTACAATCTGGTAAGAAGACTATAACCCGAAAATTCGAAGCTACGTATGGAAGATACCTCAAAAACACCTCTGCGACTGCTCTTCTATCTTAGATAAAAGTCTCTCCCGCAATTGGCTAAAATATTCCTCGCATATAAATATCACCGGGTCCGAGTAGTTAAGTGCTCTATCCCCTGGTGCTCGAACGGGACAAAATTTGAATATGTGGCTAAGTTGTGAGGCACAATGTACCATAAGTAGCGGGCAGCAATGGAGAGGTATAATTGAAGTGACTCAGAATAACCACGCACACCGGTTTTCCAGAATTCCAAGCAAACCCGAAGAATTGACGATTTGTACGGATTCCGAAAAGTGAGGCCTTGCGGCCTTTCACATCTTCTTTGCGCAACATGAGCTAGCGAAGTGCACGCGCATATGTATGAAAGATGACCCAGGGTGAATAAATAGATTTCTCCTCTCCCGAATATCAAATATGAGGCACATACGCACGTATAGAGCCCCCCGTACCCATAACAACATCGTCATTAACGCCGAGACCCATAAAATATTTCGAAATCCAACCCTCCAACGCCACCGACGGTGAATAGCACTGAACGGCGAATTCAAAGACGAAGTTATTGAATCCCATACACGCCATCATCCGCATCACCTCGTCAACAGGCAAAATCAGTGACAGGCATGATAATTAAGCCAATTATACAGCTGATCCGGGAAAAATAGATACCTCCGAGCCAGGAATCTGGAGAGCGTGTGCAGGCTAGAGTAGCCTTTGATGGGACCGGGGAGTCGTGAAGAAATGCCATACTCACTGACACCTGGGCTCTGGATGGCGGCACAGTCGAGGCTCCACGGTTCACTTAGTTAAGTCACTTGAGTGGTAGGAGTTGAGCAGGAAATAGATCCTGTACGGCGACGTGAGAGACAGGGAGAAGCAAGGGGATAGTGATGTCGGCGTCCAGCCGGATAATTTACGCTTGGATGACGAGAAACGAGCTAAGCAGACAAGGCTGTCGAACAGACCCCAGCAAGGATGAAGTAAGCAGGAGATAATCAATAATAGATGTGATAGTGAAGCGTGAAGTGTTGAAACTTGAATGGAAAAGTGGGTCTAGCATGTACCTCGGCCTATTGGGGAAATGTCTGTCTTTTCTTCAGACGAGCACGAAAAATACAGGAAGAAAACAAAAATACAAATGGTGCAACGTGCTTGTGCTTCGCCTTGTAATGAGCCATTAAAATATCTAGCGAGTCAAGCCAAGGCAATATTCATGGCCGAAGGAAAATGAGTAAGGATTAAAACTAGATAGAAAAAAGGACGTCTGAATCAGTCCATGCATACGTCAAAGGCGATAAGAAGTATATATGTACCTAAGGCCCAAGGGGCAAAACAGCAAAGCTCGACAGCGAAGTCCCTGCTAAGCAACTGAAAATATGTAAGTGCCAAGTCGTAAGTAGCCCTGGAAGTATAGCTTCACTCACAAACGGTCTACATAGCCCGGCACCACGGAAAAGGTCCATTGGTACGTCCTTACACCCGCGCAAGCTCCTTCACACAAAGAAGAATCATCCAGGCTGCTTATATAGTGCCTTGTAAAATGCCCTGGTGAAAAAGGTAAAGTCACGAATGCAAGATACAGTCCGACGCCGCAGGCGGTAGTACGTAGCGCAGAGCAGTTAATTCCACTCAAGATCCAAACTTCTAGTGCCACGGCAAGAATGGAAGGTGAATGCGGGCCAGCGAAGAGCGCAGAAAAAATCGCGGTAGAAGGGGGGACAGCTCAAGAGGAATGATGGTGCGCCATGGTGCGCCGTGAAGGACAAAAGCCTCAATATCTATTGAATAGTGTCCATTACTTGCGGGGGTTCTTGCACTTCTTTCAGGACCGAAAGCGAGGGGAATGGAAGCTTGTCCCTCACGACGGAAGCTCTGCGTTCAGGACAGAAGTCTATTGGTCAGGATTGAAAGGCCTATATTCATCACGAGCTTACTTGCCATGTCGGCATACGAGCACTAATATTAGTAAGAAAAGCCAGCCAGCCAGCCTTAGCCCTGCAGAAGGTAAAATCACGAATGGGGTCTGCATTCCCGCTCAAAATGCGCCGGACTTACGACGACCTCCCTTGTCCTAGGTGACTCGAAATTAATGAACTATGCCTGGTCGTCGAGTAATACTAAAAACCCAGGTAGTTAATAAAACATAGTCTTATCGAGAAAGTACAAGCGGACCGACCAGTGAGTATCATCCGACGCCACGATGCCAACGGCATGTACATTTGCACATATCCGCCGTCAGGGAACACGATCGAACGGAAGGTACGGCATCCGTCATTCAGTGATCTTCCTCCAGTGCGGCTCGTGGCACACGATCATGTCAAGAGGGAGCTTCGCAATCGTGGCGCCGACGCTGAATCCGCCGCGGCTATGAGGGGATGACGAAAGACCCATGCATTCTCATCCTCCTCCGTCGTGGTTCTTGAGCTTCTTGAGCTACATACCGCTGTTCCAAGCACCCTGTCAGCACCGTCAGAAGGGAGCGCGCGAGAAGACCGGGTTGGTCGTTTAATGCCGTTTGCATGCATTTCCGAGACGGGATCATATCTGCGTAGGCCGTAAGTGAGTAATTCAGCAAATGGACAAAGAGTACCAGGGCGGGAGATTGGTAGGCTCGGGGAGGGCTACCATCGGTTGAGGTGTAGCCGTAAGTGAAGTTCCCTTGAATGAATTTTGGAGTATCGTGCATCAAGAGTGTGCTGTAACAAGTGAGCCCTAGCTTCAGTTCGCGGGGGCCTGTAGTAAAACACTAGTGCGAGCCACGTGCTAGCGTGTGTGTGGAAACCACGGGTGTATGAGAGCTTCTGGGAACTGGAAGGCTGTTTCTGCCCACTCAGCGGCTGTCAGTGTCAGAAGACAAAAGGAAGGCAATCAGTGATTATGTCGACTAGGCACCCTGCTCAGTGGAAGAGGGGGAGAGGCGGTCTCGCGCCGCTGGACATGTCGTCATCGCTGAGGGTTCTTAAACAGGTGGGCGGGGTGATAATCATATAATTGAGGCGGGCATGGTGGGAGGCGGTGTAGCAACGCAGAGTCTGAAGAAGCAACGTTTGTAACCAGCGTAACCCGCAGATAGAGTGAGAAGCCAGCAATTGCAAACAGAGCTCCCGTTGATGGAGCCAAAAATATGTGTGAAAACACGGGATAGTTAGGGGGTCGCGTAAACGCCAGGGAAGACGCCGGCAGAAGCCTCAGGCCAGCGCATCCAGTCACGCTAAAAATGCGCTGATCCCTGTTGATCATGATGGATATGTATCCCTCGAGCGACCTGGCAGGCTCGTGAGTGCGCAGGTCGCGCATCATGTTGACGTCGGGACGTCATAACAGGACGACTCCTGTAGCAGCCTGCATAGAGAGAGCCCTAGAGAGTTTCAGTGAGAATGCGCAAGCGAGGGGCGATTATTCCCCAGTTTCACGGGGCGCGCCTTCTGCAAACAAAGTTTTCAAGCACGCTGGAAGTAGAAGCAAGGAGCGCCAAGTGATGATATGGAGGAGGAGCTGGAGAAGCAGTGCGGTGCCGTACTTGGGGAGAAATCATCAGCAGGGCATCAAGAGGCATCAAGGTGGCATGTGGATATGTCGGCGCCAGTTGGACGAGGACGGGGGAGGGAGAACGAGGGCTATTGTATGGGTGGGAAGATCAATGGGGCCGAGATGGGATCGGGGCGCCAGCCAATGGGGAGTGGGGGCGGCGTCGGCCGGTGTATTTGGGAGCGAGTGCGTGGGTCACAGTAACGAGTAGCGACGGGCTAGCCTGTTGAGGAGAGGGGGTTCAACGAATCAACATTCACTCTTCCTCGCAGTAGTCTATACTTCTCTACTATATCCTATTCTTTTCTTCTCCTTCATCACATCGATTTCATATCGATAATACCTAGTCTATTTCCCCTTCTCGGTCAGTCTTTGTCTTCTCCATTTACTCGCCCTTTCATCGCTCACGAGCTCTTTTTTTCTCCGCCAGCAGCCACCAGTCTATTCCTCTTCCATTCCCTTCCCATCCCTCCCCCGAAGGCGTCCCCACCGGCCCCCACCTATCCTCGCACCTCCTGCGGAAGTGCTAGCCTGACGTAGAACAATAGCAAGCCCGCTTGCCCCACTGCGCAGCCACAAAAAATTGACACGCTCTCCGGACGCCAAAACCCTATCTCGCTGAAACAGGTTCCTCCCCGGCATGAAAGGAAACATAGAAGGGGAAGCAACATAGATAATAGTCCACCGGCTCCTTATACGCAAAATTAATTATCGCCATGGCTTCCACCTCGACGAGGACCATGACGAACTCGCCCCCCGCCACAGCGACCCCCATGCCCACCATTACGACCACCTCTACTCCCTCCCCACCCCCCGTCCGCGCCCCATCCCGCACCAAGCGCACCGCCGTGCCCCTCCTCCTGGAGTCCTTCCCCACACCGCCGTCACACATCCCCCCGTCCCCCATCACGCCCTCCCCCAGCACACCCCTCCACGCCTCACCCAACCCACCGCCCTCGCGCCCGCCGAGCCTGCCCCTCCCATCCATCCCCGGGCCCTCGCGCATCTCCGACCCCGACATCCTCCTCTTCAAGCTCTCCCCCAACCGTTCGTCCCGTCGCTCGTCACGCGGGTCCGGCTCCGCATCGTCAGCGGGCGAGTTTGGCGAGTACAGTCGCGACTCCGTGCTCAGCAACACCAGCGCGGGGAGTCTCGGCGGCCGCAGCCCTGGCGGGGGGTTTGGCACCAGCGGCCGCGACTCGGTGGCCTCGTCTCGCTCTGGGCGGTCCATGCCCCCGAGTCGCACGCCGAGCGGGTTCTTTATCGAGGGGCGTCCGAGCATTGCGTTCTCGATCGAGGAGGAGGTGGTAGTCGGGGAGGGGATATCATTAGGACGAGAACCGCACGGAAAGTGGAGGGACGACGAGGACGGTACGCACCTTGGCGTCGAGCAGCTAACGCGCATGAGTATGAGCCCCATGCCCCTCTCCGACATCGAGGACGATGAGGGCAGCAGCGCGCCGCTGCAGCTCTCCCGCTCGCCATCCAACATGTCCCGCAGCCCGTTGCGTTTAGGTCTTGGCCGACGCACAGGTGTCCCTACAGGCATCTCCACCGCTCCTACCCCCCTGCGTCGGCCTACGCAGCAGACGCAGCCGAGTAGCCCACGTAGCCCCTACCCCACGCACCACGACCACCGCGCGAACGAGTCCATCTCCTCCATCGACATGCGCGATCTCCCCGTGGACGACTACCTCTACAGCGACAAAGAAAGTGGAGGCGAAGAAGAAGACGGAGAGCCCACAACCACTATGGGTGGCATCAACTCCCCCACCGCCACAGCCGCCGCATCTCCGTTTAGGCAGCGGTCCCGTTCTGGCTCTGCGTCAGGAAGCACACCGCAGAAGCAGAAATCCGCTTCCTCGATCCCGTGGGGGTCCCCGAATGCCAGTACCACTTCCCACTCGAGTGGACTGTTGCCCTCGGCGGCGCACCCGCGCACGCGCCAGGTGTCCCTCGCGGACCCCATTGATCCGCACACGCTCGGGCGGCCCGCACAACCCGAGCGGCGCTTAGCCCCGATTAGAGGCGAGGACGAGGAGGTGCCATCAGCAACATCACCTGCGAGTGGGAAAAGCGTTGCCCGTCATGCTGCTGTTCCTCGTAAGATCATCAGTGGCAGTGGCGATGATCTCGTGTCGCACGCAACGGGGACCGCAACATTCGCTGATGTTTCCAGTGCTTCTTCTTCCTCCAGGGGACGAGCACCACCCTCATCTCAACCACCCCACCCACCACCCACTGCACCGATGCCCTCCCTCCCTGTGTCTCCCCCCACGTCGCCCCTCCCCCCACTCGACGCACAGGCGCTGCACCTCCAGATGCGCGCCGCCCGCTCGCGGAGCGCATCGCACAAGATGGCCCTGCGTGCACGGAGCACCAGCCCGGGGCGTGCACGAGCCGCCATGGGCAACGCGGGAGGGGAGGACGTGCCCCCCGTGCCGGGCTCTGGAACAGGTACCCCAGATACGCCAGTGTTCAATAAAGCAGAGATGACCACTCCCACGAAGAGTGTTGGTGGGGTTGCTGCGGAGAAAAGGAATATGGGTGCGAAGGCGGCGAGTGTCGATGCGACGCCATTCGCACCGTCGAGAATTATGAAGGTCTTCGAGGCGGATGGGTCGACCGGGCTCGCGGGCCCGTTCCCGGACAACAAGCACCGCTCGCCATCCCCCGACATCGACGCCATTCTGTCGAATACCCCGAGGCCAAGGCCACGGCGCAAGTCGAGCGGGGCCCAACTGAGCTCTTCCAAGTCGCGCAGCGTGTCAAGACCGCGCTCCAGGGTAGCGTCTACGGCAAGTGCAGTTTCTGTCACCGGTGTGCAGGGGCACGGGGCCGCCAACCTCGCAGGCATAGGCGCGAACGGGAATCGGCGTGTGAGCGCTCCCACCACCCGCGGAGGCACGGGAGGTCAGCGCCGGCAGTCTGAGGTCTCGCGCTCCTCGGCGTCCACGGGCGCGGCGGACGACGACCTCGCGTACATCGCGCGCGGGTCGTGGCGGTCCTCCTCTGCCGAAGACGACGACGAGGAAGCGTACAGCGCCCCCCTGCACGGGCGGCGGTTCGATTCTGGGTTCGTCGGTGGGGAGGGGTATGGGGGGGACGAGGAGTACTATGGTGAAGAAGTGGAGGAGGAGTATGATGAGAATCTGGAGAGGGAGCTGGAGGGGAATGGGAGCGGGGCGGAGAGCGATGGATCGAGTATTGATTTGCATACGCCGTTACCGTGAGTTTTCTGCTCCTTTTTACGTGTTTTTATTTTATTTTATTTTTGCACTTTGTTCTTTCGTTCCTGGTTCTGGTCTTTATATTCCTCTTTCCGGCTTCCATCCTTGTTCCTTCTCCATTCTCTCTCGAACAACGCTAATCTTTCCGCTGTTCCCTAGGCACCTTCTTCTCCGGCATGGTCTCCTCTCCCCCAACTCCAAGCTCCTTACCCAGTCCCGCGCTAACACCCCGCTCGTTGGGATGGATGGGCGCCCAGGAAGTACCATGAGCATCATGTCGACAGGTGAGCTCACCTTTTCCTTTTGATCCTTCTTGTGCTGACTCCCTACCCAGCTGCGTCGACGATGACTAAATCTGGCCTCCTCAAGGACGAGCGTGACACGCCCATGCGCCGCACCCGACATCGCGATGGGCGGTTATTGAAAGGCGGCATTGGCCTCACGACTGGTTTGGGGTGGAGTGATAGGTGGGTTTCGTTATCCGTTTTGTTTTCATTCGGGATCCTTTATGTGAAATGGGCGTTTCGTCTTTACCAATCATGATGATCCCGACTGCGGTGTTTCGACGCCAGGCCAGGTCATCAGCATCTCGACATACACTTGTTTCCTTTTCGACCCTGCCGTTAGCAGTGCTGAAACTCATTATCCCTTTTCTTTTTTTATTACACAGTGAAGACGAAGACGCCCCGTCCCCGCTGACACGGCGCATATCCTCGCTCGCGATATCTCGGCGCTCCTCTGCCTCCTCTATGCAATCAACCCCAGCCTCCGGCTCCCGTCCGCACCCTCTCTCCCGCTCGTACAGCAACGGTCTCCTCTCCCCGGAGTTCGACAATTCCGCCTTCGAAGCAAGCTCGAGCACGACCCGAGCCGCCAGCAAGACTGGCCGCACCTCGCTCCCGCCCACGTCTTGGCAGAAGCGGACCACGGGGTCTGGGGTCCGGAGCAGCACAAGCAGTGCGGGGAGCACGCTGTCCATTGATGTGGAGCGGAGTGGCCCCACAGCGAGACGCACGTCGTCCTCGTCCAAGCAGCCCAGGGTGGATTCTGACACCGCCGGGCACCGGCGATCGAGGGAGGACGTTGCGCTGCATACGCCGTCAAGCGCATCGACCCTGAGCATCCCGTTGCCCATTACACCCTCGGACGATTCAAGTGTGTCGACTCCAGTTAGCAAGACTGGGTTGATGGCTCTCGACAAGGACAAGTCACTCCCTCCGCTCCCTCCTTCCTCGATCCGGAAGATCCCCTCCAGTATCAGCTTAAACAGTGCCAAGTCCTTCCCTCGGGCACGTACATTCTCTTCCACATCGTCAGCATCCTCCTCTGGTCTGCCAACTTCTTCGTCTACCACCACCACTCCAGCATCTGCTACTGCGATACCCAATGTTCGACCCCTGCGCCTCACCCAATCAACCACTACCCGCACAGGCGACCGTCCCGCCGTGCCCGTCCCTTCCATATCCTCTTACGGCTCTGTCCGTGCCCCCACTCTCTCCTCATCCCGCTCCTCTCCCGGCCTTTCACCGCCAATTCCATATTCGGCTCCGCCAGCAGTTCCACTCTCGCCTCCCCCTTCTTCTGGGATCCTCAAACCCAAACCGCGTACGGGCACCGGGATGGTGTACCGCACGTCGTCTGGGGGGCTGGGGAGCAGAATGCGCGCCCCGATGCAGATGCAGCTCTCGTCGTCCCTGTCTGCGTCGACGAGCGGGATATCACCGCCTGCTCCGAGGTCAGCTCCTGCTGGCGTGCCAAGAGCCATCGCGCTCTAAACCGCAATTCGCATTTTTTCAGTAGATCTGACATTAGTTTCCTCACACGAAAACACATTATTTATGGGCGTGCTATTCCTCACTTTCCTTACTTTCCCACTCATATCTCTATCAACATGGTCTGTCCTTTTCATCTCTCAATACTCATACACATGCATACCCTTCATACCCACTACTCGTTTAGTATGCATCGGCACCCTTGCCTTGTGTTTCGCTTCAATTTCCAATGGATTGGATTGGGACTTATCTTTCTCATAATTTCTTTGTTGTTTGTATTTTCGAATTCGCAATCGTGTGTATAGTTTGTTCGGCATTTCGTATTATGGATGGAGCGTGCAGTGGCACATAGAGGGATTAATGTGATTGTTCTGCTTTACCCTGGCAAATCTTCAAGAGTGGAATTTATCTGTGTACAACAAAACATCAAGGCCAAGAAGAAATAACTGTTGGTATAACTTGAGTATAGACTATGGATACAAGACGAAGGAGGACCGGCATGTGGGTGAATGATTTATAGTACAAGACTCATCTAATATTATGGTATGATGCAATGGGTTGGTATCAAGTATGGTTCGGGTTGATGAGACGAGCAGTGGCTGCAATACGGAAATTAGCAGGTATCACAGTATGTCTGGATAACGGAGATACTCTCAGTACTTCATATTTACATTCGAAGGTGTGCAGCAACTTACTCATAGAATTCTTGAACTCCTGCGCCGTCCATTACCAGGACGTCACTCTGGATATTCAGATGAGAAGTTAATTGTCAAGACTCTCATAAGGCAGAAGTGTATCTCACATGTCGCAAAACGAAACTCATAAGAATGCCTCTGTGCTGTTTGTTAGGATCATGTTTTGCGTGGAGCCTGAAATGCATTAATGCAGGCGAGCCTAGTGAAAGGCCAGCTACCAAGGGACCTAATCCAATCTCGTTGTCGCTATGAAACTAAGGTCCTGATTCAGCACTTGCGAAGAAAACGTAATGGAAGAACGCTTACAGCCATCCTTTGACGCTCCATGTAAGCAGCACTGGATTATTGTAGGTCAGAACTGAGAGTAGATATGCGATATCGACGATTATACCTGAGGACTTCGTTGAACGTCGCTGATTTTCCAAGGGCCTGATTTATTCGATTTTGGATTAAATTTCGGGCTTTCACCACAGCACCTGGAGCCTTATCGAATGGGACCGTGTTTGCGGTGCCTCCCACATACTATCGCAAATCAGCTTCGTATATAACAGTGGCCAGGTTGAATTACCTGGTACGGTTCACCGGCTGCGACGAGAAAACTGGTCAGCGATCCTAATGTACAGGCCATACTATTTCAACTCACAGTTTTGAGAGAAATAATGTGTAAGAAGGGGGCCTCGACCTATCATATATACGTTAGTGGTTGCTGATATGTAATAGTTTTAATACGAACATTTATGCTAAAAATTGCAAGGTACGAGAAATTAGCAAATAAATTTATTAAAAGCATATTGTAGGACCCACAGCTCGCAGGGGCCAACGACGGAAAGCCAGTTCTCCAGACGTAGCTTGTTCTTGATATTCCCGGAAAATATTATCAGCTTCGATCTTTCCTACAGGAGAGCCTGATTGGATGTGATGTATACAGCCACTATAGATAGTAACAAGGATAAATGGAATGCGACGGAAAACATGGCGAAACTGCATACCGTCCATAGGGTAATACAAAAGTTTGGCATTGCCCTACTCCTCTCTCATGTGAATAAGTGACGAGCGGCAGTTGGCGGATCTCTACAGTTACGTAACTCAGTCAACATATGTGTGGACTGTATAATGCCTAGGGGGTTTTCTTACTAGATGATGTTACAATGAGATGATCGCGAAACGCAACGGGCACGGTTACACGCCAAAATTCTTTCGCCAGACGTATTTTCCCAGGGACTTTATACGTCGCCTAGAGTTTCCATGAGTATCACCACTAGATCAAAGGACAACGACCGCCGCACTTGACAATGCATACATTCCCAGTGCATCCAGTTGAACCTGAGTATCAGAACTTAGTTGTTCAAAGCAAACTCCTTTAAACATACGATATAGCAGACGAACCTGCATGATAATCGTCCGCATTTCTTGCAATGCCAGCCTCTACTAAAAGCGTAGTTAGTGGTAATACCATCGCTGTTTTCAGGCACTGGGAGGGAAGGCAGCAGCTCGTAGCCAATTGGAAGTGGCGCGGGTGGAGGCAACTGCAGAAATTTTGGATTGTAATCAAGTTTTTCCGGGAGCTGCTGGCCGTCGGGTGCAGTCCAGAAGAGAATGCAAGTAGGATTTAGACACGCCCAATTTTGAAGATATACTTGCGGTGACTGATGGTGACATTGAGGACATATCTCACAGATCTCGCGCGGCAGCGTTGGCCTGGGAGAAGTTAGTCTATCACAATTTGTTTCAAAAGGGGCACACTGACAGTAGATCTTCGAGGTCATACTCTTCAACCTTTACTAAATTTCGGAACCATCCACTCAGTGCGAAAGCTTTCAGAACATGTTTTTGTTGCTCACCGGGAAGGAATCCTATCACAGGTCTTGACACCAGCTCCGAAGAACGGACTCCATAAGAAAATCTAATTCTTCCGTTGATTGCTAACAATATTTTAAGCATCATTAACATGAAATAAGCGACAGTAATTTCCGTACCACCATTATCTTTTGGAATCCACCAAGGATCTCCCTGCGTCAGACAAAGGCATGAGTTTGCATGATTCGAGATTTATTTTACTAGCATATACCTGGCCTTCACACCACTGAAATGCGAACTTGTATCGTACAACCCTTCCTCGCTCATTGTTTGCAGGTTGAAATTCCGCTGAAATGAGCGATGAAAATCAGCTACTCAACAGGCGTAACCGGAAATAATTATGTACCCCATGCACGCGCAATTGTATAAAAACCAAGGACCGCATAGGTTATGCCTTTGGCCCCGAGATCATACGGAAAGAGCGCATATTTGTCATCTATGATAAGCACGACCGGACGGCGTTCTCGATAATTGGTTAGAAGTGCCCGAACGGACTTGTCATGTGCAAGCTGATCCTCCGCTTGCTGGGTCGATGATTCCCCTTGGCATCTGTGGATGCTTTCTGCTCTTCCACCTCTGTAGCTTGTTAAAAAGGGTTTGATGCATGCATTAAGCGGGGATACTCACCCATGAGATATAATCAATCTACCACCATCGTCGAACCTATCGCGCCTGCGAAAATGGATAAATTCCAAAACGAAAACAACATAAAAACAGCAAGACTCTTACCTAGCAGAGAAAGCACTCAACAGGTATCCCTTCACAACGTTACGTGAGAAATACACGCCGCCTTGATAGCTCCTAAACCAATCGAAGGACTCGCAAACTTCTTGGCGAGACTGGGAGAAACGAGTAAACCGATGAAGAGATATGCAGAATGAAAGTACGCACTTGCGCCCATATCGGAGGGTACAAGGGCAAAGGCTCTTTGCAAGCGGGTATCCCAATATCTGGCAATTCTAGTTCTGAATCGAGAAGTTTCAAGGCCTCTTCGTCTTCATCGATTTCCGGTGGGTCATCATAAGAAGTTGTTAAATCAGAAAGCCAATTGCGCGAAAATTCTTCATCTCTCAGCGGTACTCCAGGGAAGCTCACAGGGTGAACCGGAAAGTATGGAACCACTGGCTGCGGGATATACCGACTTAGTGCCGGAATAGAAGGCTTTAATCCCGATGAAGTGACTGAAGCGACTGAAAGATTCGCAGTTTGCGGAGCATCTTGGAATATGGGATGCGGGTCTTGGATTACTCCAACGGACACAGGGAGTTCAGCCTCTGGAAAAGGGTCTACGAATGGAAGGCGAGAAGGCTTTACATCTTCTGTGGCAGAAATGGCCGTCGAAGTCGCTAGTGGGTGATTGGCTGAGCTACTGAGGGATTCGTTTCTCTGAGGAGACCTCAGAGCCTTCAAGAGGCCCGGTCCGCGATTCCTCTTGCGTCCATTGGGCTTTCCGCCAGACGCGCCGACATCTCCGAGAGTAAGTTCTGGGTCCGTTCGTTGGCGTTTCGACGGCGAGCATTCAATTTCGATCGACTCTCGCTTCATCTCGGAAATTGGGTGGGTTTCGTCCGCGATAGCGCCACGTTTCGAGTGCTTGGAGGATCTTTTGCTCGCAGACCTTTTGAGGGCGTTCGGCGATGTGGAGACATCAGATCGTGGGAGCACGTGTGCTGAAGCCCGTCTTCCTGTGGGAGACTCTCCAGACATGGGCGGAGTGACAGTATCAGATGCGTTCGCAGCATCGTCGACAGAAGTCTGGACATAGTCGATCGAGGTTGGTGCATTGACTTTGCGAATCTTGTTTTGCCTCGAATGCCCTGGAAACGTAGCAGCTTTGGGGGGGATGAGTCCAAAATTCAGGTTTCGGAAGAGACGAACTCTCAGCTCATTACCTTTGCGTTGAATATTCTGGGAACTCTGTCTAACTTCATTCGACGATTCCAGGTATAGAGCTGGCGGGGCGTCCACAACTGCACCCGATGGCAAAACTTCTTCCTTCGGTCTAACGGATATACTACCTGGTCCCGAGTTGAAGTCCTGCGTATGTTTCGTCTTCCTAGAACGAGAGCGACCCTGACCATTCTTCTTACGGACTCCGTGTTCGGAATTGACGACTGGCTGGCGAGGACCTGGAATGAAATAATGACAATTTCTATTTTTTCGCTCTTCGTTCAAAAATGTGAGCGCTTGCTTCTCTTCTTGAGACAGTTTCCAATAAAATTCCACGAATATCTTGGTTGTTGTTTTACTGGCTACGAGATTCTTACTTGCGCCTTTTCCAGCTGGACCTGCGAAAGCCATCCGCAGCCATTCTTGGACTGCTTCGCGCTGATACGTGCAGGAATATAGTTAACATAAGGTGTAGATATAGTGAACTTACTTACTCACCCATCCGTCGGCTTGCTTGAGTTCACTGCAAACTGTGCTCGTCACCTGTGCATTCGTATTGCGACCTCTTGGATCCTGCAGTTTACGAGCAGCAAAATGGCTAAGAAAAGGCTCATCCTCAAGGAGACTTCTATCATTCCACTCGGTGGGGATTCTCATTCAGACGTGAGTAGCCTATCCCGAGAGAGTAAAAGAGCAGTAAGTAGTAGTAGAATGGTCGACGTTAGGGTTATAGTCGCAGTTGGTTGTAAGTTGAATTTTTGAACTTCGACGTCGGGAAAAGCCCCGGGGACTTTCAAAGTTATTTACATAAAACGCGTCCCTGACTTTACGTCACGTGGTCTCTGGATATCTCACAGGTAAAAGTTCGTTGTCAATGCACATCACCAGCTTGGTGAGTTGAACAGCTCGTTCCACAGCGATGACGAGTACCGGACGCGTTGTCTTCTAGGGGACAGTGCCGCTGTTCCCAATATTGCAAAAGTAGTCACAATCTAAAGTGTACATGCAGTTATTTTGCAAGGGCGCTCTGGAGGGCCTCATAAACGTCTGCCTCAATACGAGCTTCCATCTTCTCCTCCTCCGAACCATTCCCTGCTGCTGCCTTCGATGCCTCTTGCAGGTTTACTCGAACAGCCTTTGGAAAGAGACAATTTCATCATATGAATATGGTGGCTCATTGAAGCAGCTTACCTCGAGAGAGAAATCCTCCAAGGGGGCAGCCTCAACGACGTTGATAGTGACCTTGTTGTTCGGGTGCACGGTGGCAAATCCACCAGAAACTGTAAGAAACATCAAGAGATAATTCACAGGCGAAAAACACGTCTACTCACCGAAGAACTTCTGCGAACCAGAGCCCTCGAGAACCTCGACGAGGCCAGGACGGAGGGACTCGATGGACGGGACGTGATTCGAGAGGATACCCATATCTCCTGACTCGGCGGGGATGTTCACCTGGACAACATCTTGGGAATTGTAGAGTGCCTAGAATTCGGATAAGCACACCGCCAGCGTCGACGACACGGTGCACACACCTTGTGGGGCAGAACGAAGGAGAGCTTGAGCTTGTCGTTGACCTCGGCGTATCCACGCCTTGCGAGGGTGAAGCTGCCAGTGGCCCTTCGTGCAGCAGAGGAGAGCAGTCGCAGGGAGGACATTTTGTTCGGTGGTGACAAGCGTTCCGTGTGTTTACGGATTTACTCACTCGGCTAATCCCGGCGGCTTTTTGCTTACCTCGAGTTCATCTCCGATGATACTCGCCCATAGTTCTTGAATAGTTCTAACGCAGCCTCAGGCAAGCTTCGGGTTCGCCATTCTTACTTCCCTACGCTCATTGGCATTCTTCTACAATAAATATAAGATTTCATCATAGCTACATGCGACAGTGAGCATAATTGAAATCGATAATTATATACAATCTAGTACGCGATAATGCTGTCCTTATTGCTCTAATCCAATGGAACCCTCGTCTTCGCTACTGCCTGTATAATCCTTGGGAAGGAGATCTGGCACTCTACGCACACCGCGCTCACTGGTGAAGAGTCATTAGAACATGTGACCATTGCGAGAAGGCAGAGGAAACTCACATCTCATCCACGGCCAATAGTAGGTCATAGTTTATTTCCTGTGATACAACCGAGTCATGCTTGTACGCAGGATGTGAGCGCACAAAATTGCGTATCCACGTCGCGGGGGTGGACAGCTCGCCTATATCGAAGTATTGAGTTATCTGTTATCTCCGCGCATAGAAAACACGCCTCACCAGTCGACCGCATCCTGACCAAATCCAAGTACTTCTTGATCTTAGCCAAATCTTCCAGCTCGATATCCAAGGTATCTAGATAATCATGCACTAGCCGCAGCAGGCCAGGGAAATGGATGTCCTAATGGCACGTCGATCGGTGAGACAGGCCCTTCAAACACGGGGACAAAACTAACCTTTCCATTCATGATCTCATTCATGGACATTTCTTCATACTCGTCCTCGACCGGGTGATTGTTCTCAAACCCATCCTCCGGTAGAGGTGGAGGTGGGAAGCAGTTCCGCATCTTCTTGTCCTTTTTCCGAGGAGCCCCGTCCACCGGTGAGCTGCAGCCAGATGACGAAGTAGCACTTGAAGTACCACTACGAGTGACAGGATAAATGTTTTTTCTGAAGTAGAACTTTCCGGACATTGCTGCATTCCTTTGCTGTGCTCTTCCCATGTTTTCATCAACCTATTTCGACTTAGCTCCAGGAAGAATCATGAGCGACTAACAAAGACTTACTTTGGATATGGGAATATAGAAGTTGAGGTTGAAACTGAGAATGGCTCGTGACAGAAGGACCACGAAAACGGCAAAAGCAGCATTCTCGAAATCCGTCATTTGCACCTCCATGCTGCGGAATTCGACCCGCCAGCCGATGGGCGAGTTCGGTGGTGGTGGCTTGAAGCGTAAAGTTTGCCAATTTGTCGACTGAAGATTCTGGAAGGGAATAGATCGAATTAAATGAATGAAATATATAAAATTCGCAGGCAAATTACCTCGAAGTGATCGCTGCTTGTGGTATCGTCTTGATCTATGGTTTCCGAAAAGATGACGAGGGGATCTCGGATGAAGAGATGTGCGATGTGTTTAGATAATAAATCGTCCATGCCTGCCAGTAAGAACGCGGTGAATATACCTGGCTATCACAAATCCAGGAGAAATCTCACCATGATTCCTTAGGCGGTTATAAATGGCCTCATCGAACGGCATATAACTGTCGTTATACTCTGGTCGGTTCGTCCAATCCGTAGACAAGTATTGATCGACGCTATCATATCTTGATTTGGGAATTTTGAAGCGGTCTTCTTTCAGAGGCTTCGAAAGGAGATCAATTCCCGCGTTCATACGAGGTTCACGGCAACGTACTTTAAGACCACGTTCCTCCTCCGTACGATCATCCACGCTTCCTGCAATGACATTCCACCGACAGTCGACGTCAGCAAGGTATCCGCGCCATATCGGGCTTGCTGCAGTCAACGCCAGCTATGGGTTGTGTCAGAGGCGCGAAAGTGACGAAGAGACTGCTGAACCGACCAAGACTGGCCCTATGGGTATCAAGCCGTCGTACATCCTCCTTGCATCCGAAACGTTACAGGCTTGAAAGGTCAGTTGCAGACAGCAACAGCCCATGCCGAAGCCCATTGCATCAAGGTAGATGTGGTCCGGCAGTGCAGCGCCATTTTTAGCTTCTGAACATGTGTATGTGTGATTTGAGCACATGGTGACAAGCTGCAGAAAGCAATTTCACTCACCAGGGTCTTCTGGATAGAGACCTCGATCCCATGGAATAGTCGGGTCGATAAATGGGCGTGGCGTCTTTTCGTCCACGAAAATGGGCAGATTAATAGCGACCTTAGACCCGCGACGAGTGCGGATATTCGCAGTCAGAGTGCTATTATGAAATTTAAGAACGAGTGGCTCATTCTTCCCAGAATTTAAAGTACTCACGGGAAACGTGCATGCGGGTTGGTGATCTCTTCGGGTAAAAAGAGACTATGGCTCGATACTGCGGAGACTGGGTCGAAGTAAGGCTCCGTGAATTGGCCCTGTACACCCAGGCGGGGAAATGAAGTGAAGGTTAAGGGAATTTCATTAGGTTTCAAGTGTTTGCGCGCAAGATTTCGTCTTATTCGCAGATTAGTTAAAGAGCAATATATAAGGACTAATAAGCTCACCTATACCGCATGTTACCCTCGACCGACAAGAGATCTGGAATGGAGCCGTTGTATGGGGCGCCTGGGGTCGATTCGAGCATGTACCGGCCATATTCAGGATGGAATTTGGGAACGGCAACACTACAAAAGGGTTAAAGCAATGAAGGCAGCAGAGCGTATCCACGAACATACTCCTCTGGGCATTCGGCGCAGATACCGTCTACGATCGAGCTTAGCTTTGCGAGGATTTCCGTCTGACGCAAAGATAGTTTGGCGTTCTTTTCTTTGTCATCAAATGAAACAACCATGTACTCGATCTGAAGGGCATCATGACTGGATGTTCACAGAGTGAAACGCCGACGACATACCTCATCACCCCAAAGCAATTCATCGCCGGTTCTATCTTTCAATCGATCCCAGATATGAAGGAACTGCGTGATTCCATGATAGCGGACGTGATCTGCAAATTTTTTTGCTTCATCCCATGGCAGAGGGGTTCCGAGATAGAGAAGGCCCATTTGTTCCCGAGATGAGGCAATCGCACAGGCGGGAGATACAGGGAAGCAGTTAAGCTATGATGAGGGGATCCAGGTAGCCACGTTAGGAGATATACCGATAGAGAAGTGGTCTTTGTCAGAAAGGAGATTGCTAATGCAAACGACGAAATCCACGCGGAAGCAAATGCCGGGCCGACTGACCCTCCTGCTGGTTAAAGAACAGCAGGCCCGTCCACGCTACACTTTTCCAGGTAAATTAAATCCTGAGAAGGGTCGAATGTATGTGTTCCTGCGGGCTTGGTTAGCAATAGATTACGGTGTATCGCGGCATTTCTAAGCGGCCAGTGCTTCGACCCGGGGAAGCTGACATCAATGCGTATAATCACGTCATCGACATCGAAGTGCTGTGGCGAGATCTTATCTTATCTAGATCGCATCCTGACTACCTACAATAGTTACAGCACCTACTGACGCTATGGATTGGGATTAGTCGTCCACTTCAGACATATCTTTAGGGCCAGCAGCACATGTCGCAAAGATCGCGTCCATGCCTCTTCTTGGTTGAACTGAAGCTTCACGGACACATCTCCGATTCTGTCCTTCGAGACCCTGCACAGTGGTCAGCTGTACACTCGCAGGGGCAACTACGGACCACATACTGATGTGGGAACTCGACGCCCGGATCTTGAAATTTAATGTGGTCCATGAGATGCTTGAGACAGTCTAGAAAAGAAACCATCGCAATGTCGAATCTTCGGTTATGCAGCAGTCGCCCGAAATGCAGATCGCCAGAGCCATACAACTCGTAACTTGCTTTGTCTCCGGTCGTTTTCTCAATACGCGAGAAGGAGCCCATGGGAACCAATCGGTAGCTTCGCAAATGGTAAGTAAACATGCTGAATATCCAATTTCATCTCCACTTACTGCTCGAACTTGTAATCCAGCTTTCGGGCAATGGTATACAGCAGAAGCAGTGTTTGTCCCCAAGCAGCGTTTATTTCGGCCCATTCGACCTACAATTGTTTTATTACACAATCAACTGGTACAGGAAATGAGCACTCACAGGAACACCAGGCACTCGTCCCAGCCGGAGACCGTTGATGGTTCCAAACACGCCATCGTGACCAATGCAGAACGCATCATTGTACACGTTGGTTCTCTCCAGCTTCTCCAGAGTAGCAGCGTCTGCTGCGTAAGCTGCTCTCAGAGTAGCCAATTGTGCTGCCTGGTGCTCGGCTGTCAGTAGATGGTCGTTGTGTGCTTTCCAGAACCTGCAAGTGGTCAGCAGGGTATGATGGATATCGGTGAAGAGAAACTGACTCTGCCTCCTCAGCTTCGAGAGCCTTCTCGTCCAGCTCCAATGACCGGAGTTCTTCATCGAGCTGTTCGCGTTCGCGCTCAGCCTCCTTCAGCTGCTCGATTGCCAGACGTTCTTCATGCTTCAATTTCTCTATTCGCTTCTCTGCTTCCTCCTTTGACATCCCTTGTGCTTCCCTCTCTCGCTCCTTCCGCACCTCCTTCTCGAAAGCGATGTATCCGTCCCTCTCTTTCTTCGTTTCGTCAAGCTGTTTCTGCAGTGTGCTGAGCAGTATCTGCGTGCACTCCGCGCATAGCGGATGATCGATGTCTGTGTGCGTAGATAATAGATTGAAGAGACGCGCTGTAGAACGCAAATGATGTGACAGAGGAGAAGGATTAGGATGGTCGGGCTCAGGCTGTGGCGTTGTTGGAGTAGTAGGTGTCTTTGATACGGCATTCCGAGCCTTTATAGAGCCTTTCTTCGAGCGTGAAGCGGGAGGAGGCGATGATGGGATATTCCGTATGACGCTATCCTGCAGAAGAACAAATGATTCATTCGGTAGTGGAGAGCCTCGCTGAGACAGCTTCTCCTGAGCACGCGACGACAACGCGGCACCAGACTTATTAGACGAGCTAGCGCTCTGCGAGCGCTCCCAAGCGGATTTAACAGACGGAGATGCGGGTCGCTGAGCAAGCTTCTGAGCATCTAACGCGTGTAGTGCATGAGAGGGCTGGGATGAAGGCAAAGCAGCGGCAAACATGTCGTACACCGACGGCGCGAGATCAATGAGCGACGCATCCAGCTGCCGCAGTTCCTGCTTAGAGCATACAATTCATGACAAGAGATAAGTTAAGTACCTGCAGAGGCTCTTTACATTGCTGGCATACGGGTCCGAAACTCATGGTGGATAGAAGGATGGAGGTTGGTAAGTCCGGGTTGTTGATGCGTGTTACCCTTGGAGGGTATCGACTGGGTTGTATTCACCATGACAAACAGACTCTTCAACCACGATACACTAAGATTTCACTTTGACTTCGACCGATATATCGTGAACCCTCTGTTAACAAGAGTGATCCGAGATACTTGCTACGATGGGAATCTTCCGGTTTTATTTTAATACTCCTCAGCGGCGCTCTCTCGGCCTCTCTGTCTCACTTCCGCCGTGACCTCTGAATCGATGGCTTTTGCTCGGCCCAAACAATCGGATTTCCAGCATTTCCCATCTAGGTGCGGGTTCTCTGGCTCTATCAATCGAGGACGCGTAGAATCGCCAGTGGACTGTGCATGGACATGTGCACCGTCCGACATTAATGAGCTGACAGCCGCATATTTGTCAACACGTTTCATTGCGCATGTCTTACAGGTGTTTGTAGTTGCATGCAGTTCCGAGTCATTTAAACGAATTGTTGTCTCACTACTTAATTCTTCTTGCTTCCTGTTCTCACCTATCTCTGACTGCAACGTTCTTCTGCGTCCGAGGGTGTGAGCAACCACTTTTGATTATTTTATCACTGATCCCTCGCTGACTCTTGGTGCAGGTAAACATGTCGACACCACGAGTATTCGCCCTCGTCATTGGCATCGACAGCTACGAATCCGGCAGGATCTGGAATCTTCATTCATGCGTCGACGATGCCAACGGGATCCAAAGTTGGCTTACGGACTGTCTGAAGGTGCCAAAGAGCCAGATATGCATGTTGCTGGACGGCGACGCCACTAAGCAAGAAATCGAGGACTGCTTCATGGAGCACTTGACAAATAATGTCAACATAGAACGTGGTGACGCTATACTTATATACTTTGCTGGCCATGGCAGCATCGTTCCTGCGCCGGCGGAGTGGTTTCACGGCCCTGCCCCGTCTGCAAACGTCGAGGTCATCTGCACCTACGATCACGACACCAAAACGCCTCATGGCCGCATCGCTGGAATTTCTGACCGTTCTATGCATGCGATGATTAGCGATCTTGCCAGAGTGAAGGGTGAAAATATTACCCTGATTCTGGATTGCTGCTTCTCCCCTCCGCAAACGCGGGCAAATGTTCGCGACCGCAGCCATATTCGTTGGACTGCCACAACAAAGGCGGGCCCCGATGACCTATATCGTGGTCTCTGGCCTACAGCTCGTGGGCAGACCCACACATCACGACTTGGGTTTTGCGGCCTTCGCCCCTCCACCCACACACTTCTTGCCGCATGCAGCCCTGGGGGTACAGCCGTGGAAGAAAAAAACGGCGGGCGATTCACTAGCCGTCTCATCAGCGTAGCGAGCGAGCTACCACTGCACCGCATGTCCTACGATCAATTGACAGAGCTCATTGTCGAGAAAATGGGCGACCAGCGACCTGTTTGTTTGGGGCAGCATAAAAATCAAACTCTATTCAACGGAGTACCTTTCGTTCCGGACGCTCAGTTCTTGCCTGTTGCTTTGGATGTGAGTAATAGGTTGAGGGTCGAGGTCGGTGCTATACAGGGAATCGTAGAAGGAAGCGAGCTTTCGCTCCACGCACACCACTACCGTTCTTCTCATAACCCTTCCATCGGTACCGTAATCGTCACCCACGTTTATGCTACATGGTCATTCGTCGAATCGAAATCTGGGGATACGCGCATTCCTTCTACGTGCTGGGCGAAGGTGACTCGATGGAATAACCGTCGCCCATTTCGCGTCAAGCTCAAATCCACTTGCTCTTCTTTCTTTCGACATTGTAGACTTCGGAGGCTTATTCCTTCCAAAATCGAAAATTCGGACGCCAAAACTAAACTGAACATCGTGCGCGTTAAGCGGTCAGAGAAAGCTGACATATCTCTTACTGTTAGTCATCGTAACGTCCTCGTCGAGAGGCATGACGACATGATCTTAGCGCATTCTCGCAAATGCCTAAAAATCGAGAAAAAAACTGGTCTTCAGGTCGCCGAGGACGCGGCCCGTTTCGATCTCCACCTTCACTGCAAAAATCCCGAAAATCCCCTCCGAGACCTTGTACACATGGAACTTTATCGCATAAACCCCTCATCATTGGCTCGCATGGGAAATAATCTCTTTGAAAATGGCCAGGCTTCAATTCCCTACGATCCATCTGCCATTTACACCGTCATTCTGCGGAACAAATCCGACTACGACCTCTGGCCGTACTTGGCATACATGGATCCCAACTGCTATGGAATCATGATGCTTTACCATCCGGAAATATCTATTCGAAGAACGCCTCTTCCGAAAGGTAGCAGACTCGAGATCGGGACGGGATTACCAGGATCAGAGGCTTTATCTTTTGCACTATCAGATCATTCCCATGTCGACGCTGGTTTCCTTAAACTATTCCTCTCTACAAGTCCTGCTTCCATGGGTGTGATTGAGCAGGGCCCGTCACTCGCCTGGGCTAGTTCTTTCGATCGCGACAATCCCGTTGTTCCTCGGAGCAAGTCTCAGACATGGGACACGGACGTCGGATGTATAAGATTCCTCAGGAGTACTGTCAGACGGCGTCTGGACGAACTCGTTTAATGGTATGTAGGTTTTGAAGTTATGATCTTCGATCTCCTGCTCGATGCCTCTCTTCATTTATTGGATGAGTTTTGTTATTTTATCATAATATTTTGATATTTCTGTATGTTATGACGGTCACCGCAAAACGCTATGTACGCTACTTTATCACGTAAATATTATTTATATGTAGCTATTTGGAATTTCTGATCAATCATATGTCTTATTATGCGAAGAAGCTAGAGACTTTTAAATTTAGAGAAACGCAGATGTCTATCGGCAGCAGTTTCAATCTGGTTTCAAATTCGCGACGCGTCAATTTCGTTGAGCACCATCACGGTCAGGTGTGCTTGGTAACGTAGTCACGCTTAGCGGCATCTCGGTCCCGCGAGTCAACTTGTCTCCAAACCACACTGTGTGGTGTAGCAGTCAATCGGGAATTCAACTGAGGTGTTCAATTCTGTCCCCCTACATGCCCTCAGAAACAATACGAACATATGGGTCCTGACCTCGTACCATCTCAAGAGAGCGCCAGTCTCGTCAAACGACTGGCAGGGCCGTCTTCAGGCAAAGCCGGGTCAGTAGCGCTGCTCCCAACGATCCTTCCTGGTTTTACTGTGAAAGGCTAATATATTCGACGAAGACTTATCAAAGATCAAAGTGAAATTAACCGCATTATCGCAGAAGTTTCGAAGGGCTCGAAGTTCTACGAAGTATGCACCTCAACCACTTCTTTCACATGACGATGCTGAAGCTCAATCTCTAACTAGAACGAGAAGAAGAAGGACAAGGAACTTACGGAGCGTATAAATAGGATTATAAAGGAAAGAGATGAAGCGCTGAAGGGCGCCGATATTCGTGCGTATTCTTGTCCTTAACTGCTGAACCGTTTTTCAGTCGTGCACCTGTAGACAAGATAGAATTAGCAGCAGATAAACTAGTAATTACCCCCTGCTAAAACTTGTTGAAGTTGGGCTAAATGTCTTTGATTTCAGCTTGTCCAGCTGGAAGCCGAACGCGACCTGACCCAAATAATCGTTCATGTCGATATGGATGCGTTCTATGCTGTAAGCCCTCCGTAGTTGATTTCGGGGCTATTAACCTCAACTTTTATGCTTTAGAGTGTCGAACTTCTAGATAATCCAGTTCTGGCAGGGAAAGCGTTCGGAGTAGGGACGAACGACTATCATGTTGTCCAGCATTCTGACAGTTATTCAGGTGGGCCATGGGGTTCTATGCACTGCTTCTTATGAAGCAAGGAAATTCGGAGTAAGATCTGGGATGGCTGGTAAGTTTTCTCGGAACGACTCTGATAATTGGAACTAAATGTTGCTTTAACCAGGTTTCGTCGCGAAGAGGCTATGTCCAGACCTTATCTTCATACCCCTACACTTCTCCCGGTATTCGGAATTGTCGAATCAAATTATGGAAATCTTCAAACGATACGACCCGACTATGCTTCCTGCAGGCTGCGACGAAGCATATCTGAAGTGAGTCCAATTTTGTTATTGAGCAGGTGGTGTTTGACGGGAGCACAGTATCACTGCTTACTGCGAAGATCATGGAATTGAAGCGGCTGAGTGCGTGCAGCAGATGAGGAGTCAGGTGTTTGAGGAGACAAAGCTGACAGTCAGCGCTGGGATTGCTCCAAACAAGGTCAGTTTATTGTAGCCTGTAATTCTTGCATGGGTCGTTAACTATGAAGTCTCAATCCTAGATGCTCGCAAAGGTTAGCATAAACATAGCATAAATTCATCTTTCGATGTTCATCTGCCTACCACATGCAGATTTGCTCCGACAGGGTAAACTCAACTCAATGCTTGCACAGCATGGTATACTGAAAATGCTCTTTTTTCTAGAACAAGCCTAATGGCCAGTTTCAACTTCCCTTCGAAAGCAAATCCATCAAGGAATTCATGCACAACCTCTCAATCCGCAAGATTCCATTCATCGGTCGTGTCAATGAACGACTGCTGGATTCCGTTGGTATCAAGGTAATGACGAAGCTCTGCTTGGTAGTATGCTCAATCGTTGCTCACAACAGTACTGTAGACGTGCGGTGACATCTACACGCATCGAGCCATCATCTCCCTAATGGACAAACGGTTCGGTCTCATATTTCTTCTGCGAACATACCTTGGGATCGGGTCGAACGTCGTGCAGCCGCATCAGCGGGAGGAGCGTAAAAGCATAGGTGCAGAACGGTATACACTCTTCTACTTCCGAGGATTCGCAGCATTATCTCACAACGTGGATCATCTGCAGTACATTTAGCCCTCTTGGCGACAAAGACAAGATCCTGCAGAAACTCCAGGAGGTTGCTATTGAGCTAGAGAAGGATATGGAAGAGACTGGGTGGACAGGTCATACGGTGACTCTAAAGTACAAACTTGACACGTACCAAGGCAAATAACTCTACTGATCAAGTACGAACGAGTGTTAATGGTTCTTCCCTAGTTTTTACGCGGGCCAAATCGTTTGATCGGTGGATATCAGGGAAAGCAGAGGATCTCTTTGCAGTACGCTTCCGCTGCGCCTTAATCTTACCCAAAATCGCTGACATTAGTATGGTGGATGCAGACCGGAAAAGAACTGCTTCTCCCAGAACTTCCACTTAAGATTCGGCTCATTGGCTTAAGAGTGACAAAGCTAAAGGACCTCAGAGCGTCGTCGGGCAATGGCATCAAACGAGTAAGGTGGTGTTACTTTATTCTTATACATGTCCCTGACATTTTTCCGAAGTTCTTTGAACCTGCGAAGAACGAGTCTCCGCGGAAGAAGCGAAAGCTCGAACATGAAGAGGCTGGTCTTACTTTACATGAAGAGCTGGACCGAGAAGATAATGCGGACTCCATGCCTGGATTTCATGAACTTGACGAGGACGATACGCTTATCCAGGACGATGCCGACGATCTCAATGACGCTATCAAGTTGGAATCTCACGACGAGAAGCCAGTCCCGAAATCTCGTCCACTAGTATCGGCACCTAGTCGGTCTCTGAAGCCCCAATCCGCTCGCGCCTCTACCAGCCAACTTGCTCCGCCTACTATAACACGACCAAGGAGCACGAGCGAAGCTCCTCAGCCATCCCCGAAGTTCGAGCTGGAGACCCCAGCAGCAGTCACGTCACATGAGTGCCCCATATGTGGGAAGACGCTGCAGACCGATAATCAGGGGCTAAACGCGCATATTGACTTCTGCTTGAGCAGAGGAGCGATCTTCGAGGCGCAGGCGCAGGCCAGTCCTGCGAAGCCGAACGGGTGGGAGTGGTTAAATCCATCTAAAGGCGCAAAGGACGGCGATAAGCACCCTTCAGCGAAGCACGGCGGACGGAAAGGTTCGACAGGGAAAAAGAGTAGATGATATCGGTTTACATTCATTCGGTTTCGTTCTTTCACTGGGACTACTTGTTAGAGATCTGTATCGCTAAGTCATTTATTATCATACAATATATTCCTCACTGTATTCCTACATGCATCTATCATTACAGTACTGTCCGTGGGTCCTTATCCCTATCGTCCTCTATTTCTCTCTGTATGTAACTTGAACAAAGCCTGCACACCCTTAGTCTCCTCTGCTGACCAAATGTAGCAGATGCATGCCCTTGTCCTGCCTTATATCTTCCATGCACCGCTCATCCATCGCCTGCCCCTTTGCTGCCAGCGCGAGCATCCCCTTCTCCAGCCCTTGCAGTATGCACACGACGCCATCCTCATCCGCGATGAGCTAATTCCCGGCTTAACCTGCACTTCGGGGAAGGTGTCTGTGCCCAGCCCTTGGTGTGCACCGCGCGATGGCGTTCCCTACGACAAGGGTATATTGACTACCGATGGTCGGGTGAAAGATGACTGTTCGAGGGTGGAGTGGCTCGTGCGAAGATGATGCCACTTGTGAGAGGGTCCAATGAATTTGAGCCCTGCGGATCCATCTTATCTTATCAACTGTTTACTTAAAATGATACTACTAATAATTTGATTTAGCATTGGAGAATTTGCAGGAATTTTGCCCTCATGTGCATGCCTATGCATGTTTCATGCTGCATTCTGAACATGGCAGGCCCTGGAATGGAAAGAGCAGCCACTTATAATTATCTGTGGAATACATGTACAAGTCAAATGGATCCAGCTTCTCAGTACTCACTTTGCCATCCACTTCATGGCCATGGTCATACTTTTAAAGCAAATGAGAGTTCTCAGTGACAACATAGCAGGAAAATGACACTGTAATTATGTACCTAAAGCAAATGAGAGTTCTAGGTGTCAAGAATTGCAGTTGTATGAGCTTCATGCTTAGTGATGTGCTAGGCCCAGCCCAAAGCCTGAAGCCAGCTATGGCCAGGCCTGATTTGGGCTGGCAGTAGCACCATACTCTCTTTCTCCTACTTTCCTCTGTGTAACTTGAACGAAGCCTGCACACCCTTGCCCTGCTTGATATCCTCCATGCACTGCTCATCCACCTCCTGCCCCTTCGTCGCGAGCGCGAGCACCTCCTCCTCCAACCCCTGCGGCACGCACACAACGCCATCCTCGTCCGCCACGAGCCAATCCCCGGGCTCCACCTGCACGCCGGGGAAAGTGTCTGCGCCCGGCCCCTGGGGCGCGATGACCAGGGGTATATTGACTGCGGAAGGTCGGGTGAAGGGTGACTGTCCGAGGGTGGAGTGGCCCCGTGCGAAGACGGGGAAGTTGAGGGAGCGGTGCTCGGCGAGGTCGCGACAACGTCCCGAGATGACGACGCCTATTGCTGAGCGGGCGAGGGCACCGGCGGACATTAGGCCGCCCCAGACGGCGTTTTTGGCTTCTGTAGAACACCATTTAGCATAGAATGTAGAATATGGACCGTGAAATCGAGACAGCGGCGATAGAGATTCGCGTTTCACGACAGTGCAGTACTCACGAGGAGGCGCGTCAATGAGGATGACCGAGCCCTCAGTGGCCGTGTCGACGAAGTGCTCCGACAGCTTTGGTGCGTCCTTCTCCAGCGCGAGGACCATCTTCACTGTGTACGCCCGCCCGCATATGCGCACTGGGGAAGCCGAGGCGGCGGGGGAGAGCATGTGGATATCCGGGAGAAGCCCGCCATGGGGGAAGGAGAGCTTGACGAGGGCATCGGAGATCTCGCAGGTGGAGAATCGCGCGAGGGAAGAGGTCCGCAGGACACCGGACATAGGGTATATTTGAGGTGGAAGTAAAGAGAGAAATGAATGCGTCGGACCGGAAGCATATGTTAACCGTCGCTATCTCCGTTCCGTGATAAGATGAGATGAGAACATCGCATTTCGTGATAATTATAGCAAGACTACAGGTGCATTATAAGTACAAGAATTCAAGCGGTATATGATGTAGCTGAATGCTAGCGAATGGTAAGATCAGCTAAGGCAGATGTCGAAGGTTCAGGAGTTTCCGAGGCCTTAGACTTAGCATCCTTATTTCTCACTGCCTCGACGAACTCAGGATTTTTACACCTTTCTCTGAACAAGTTAAGATATTCGCTCGCCCTTGTGGCTAAGAAGAGCTGTAAGACAACTATCTAGAACTAAATGTATTCGTGAACTCACTTTCTCCTTGATGAATGGCAGCTTTAAGACCGGCGGCCCAGAACTCCGCCAAAACGTACGAAATACCTTTGTCCTCCTCCTCCAGAACGAGGATAGTCTTCCCGGTAATAGCGTCCTTCGCGCCCATCCACAGGAGGCGTTGCATCCCTTCGGCTATGATGAGAATTTGGAGCGTGTGGTTGCCCCGATGGTCCTCCTTCCAAGTGTCATAGTTCTTCTTCGGCATGCCCATTTCTATGAGCATTTCGGACACATTTTCGCGCGTCATGACCCCGCCTCCGATCATCTTTTGACGCCAAAATGAGTAAAGACTTCAATGATGCGTGAAAAATGCATACTTCGAATTTCTGGAACTTCGTGGGAGGGTTGCGTCGTCGTTCGAGTTCAACGACAAATCTGAAGAACGTTTTGGTAAGCGGCAGATAGGGAGACACGATCAGACGCACACATGGGTAGCAAGTCTGTCCTCCGGATTATTGGGAAGGTTCATTGCAAAGAACCCCCAGCGGCGGAGAGAATCGCGCCATTCGTTTGTCCACTTGGAGAGGTCCGACAACAGGTTAGCCAGATGTTTATCCTTTGTCTGCTCGATGGTTTTGAGTACAGAATCGTTGCAGCATTTTTTATGCTGAGGCCAGGCGGCTCGCTGGCACCCACGCGAGCAGTATCGCACGAGCCTAAGGTGGGACAGTTTAAAAAGCGTTAGCGCGTACCAGACGCCTCAAAAGAGCCAAACGTACCGACAGTTGGGACAGGTTCGCACCATGTCGCGTCCGGGAGACTTCATGCATTGACTGCAGCGTCCTTTGACGTCGTCCATGTGGCAAGCAAGAGAAGAGGGCGATATGCATGATGGAGGTGATAAAGGACTGCGAAGGCAATTTCCGCGCAGAAACGTAAGTGAATTGGGCCACGTGAAGCTATATAGATTGATTGGCACTGCCACAGTGCACCCATAGCGGCGCACAGCGAGCAGCCGCTGCGCCCATTGCCATCCATACCCATGACGCCCCGCTCACCTCCTACCCGCCCCCACATCGGCATCAACCCTCCAAACCGCTTCGCTGCCCCCGCCGCCGACTGGGGTGAGGACGATGCATGGGATAGCGGCTCAGACTCCGAATCTCCTCGTCACTCGACGCTCACCAGCTCCTGGAACAAGCCGTCTGCCTCCTCGTCCGCCACTGCGCCCCGGCCGGTCCCTAGGCGCTCCTCTAACAACTCTTCCTCGTCCACCCTTGCCTTCTCGTACACCCATGTCAGCCCGCCGAGCTCCTATCGCGCCAAAGTAGAGGAAATACAGTCCCAAGCACCGAAGCACGGCTGGACTATCGTGCGCAAATCCCATGATCGACACGGGAGCGATGCGCGGCTCAAGCAGACCGACGAGCTCGAGGGGCCGGGCGAGGGCGAGAGCGCGGTGGACGTTGACGTGGAGGGCGATATGATCCTGGGCGATCTCGACACCGACGCTGTTGGCCCAGAGCCCGGCGCGTCCATGGCGTCCCACGGGAAGCCGAAAGAACGCAGCACCGTCCGCGAGGATGTGGATGATATTGTTATTGGTACATACCCTTCCGCGCATAATATATATAACCCAGTTTACCTGATGAGCCAGCTGCCGTTCGTCTGTAGATCCGCTGCGGGGCGTGAAACGCAATAGGAGAACAGACCCGCCGCCTTCTTCCTCGCGCCGCGCGAAGGAACCGGACGGTAATGAGCCTATTTCAGACGAGAAATCGGAGAAATTACTCCGTGAACGGTCTATTCGCACTAACCGAAAACATAAATTCATGGATTGCTTGTCAAGTGAGGACGTTAGCATTGGTATGTTAGCTGCCTTTGCGTATTCTTGATAGGCTCATTGAACTTGTGCTAGCGGAGCTCAGAAAACTGGCATGGGCTGGCATTCCAACCGACCTACGACCGATGGCTTGGCAACTTCTTCTCGTGCGCCTATTGATATTGTCTATACTGCAATTTACATTTCTGACATTAATTCTTCTCACAGGGCTACCTCCCCCTCCCCACACCCCTCCGCTCAACTACCCTCGCGCGCAAGCGCAGCGAATACCTCGATCTCGTAGAAGTGACCTTCAACCGCGGGCGCGAAGGGCTCGACCAGCAGATCTGGCATCAAATTGAGATCGACGTACCACGGACGCGGCCAGGCGTGCGACTCTGGATGCACGGCGCAACACAGCGGGTAATATCTTTTATGCCAGAGGCATACTGGTGGCTGAGATGATATTATAGAGCCTCGAGAGGATACTTTATGTCTGGGCGATTCGACACCCGGCGAGCGGGTATGTGCAGGGGATTAATGACCTTGTGACGCCGTTTTTCCAGGTCTTTTTGTCGGCGTATATAGGTGTGTTGGCCTTTGCCAATCAGTTATTCGGTCAACATCTGATGTTTACAACTGCTAGACTCTGATCCAGAAGCATTCGATCCCTCCCTCCTACCTAAACATGTACTAGACGCAGTCGAAGCCGACTCCTTCTGGTGTCTCTCCCGACTACTCGATGGCATACAAGACAACTACATCTTCGCCCAACCCGGAATACAGAGAAGTGTCAGGAGGATGGCAGAGCTGGTTGCGAGGATCGATCGTAAGTGAATAACGGTCCAGGAATGGATTTTTGAATGAAATGTTTGTTTGGGACAACAGCACCATTATCCGCGCACCTGGAAGCACAAAACGTAGAATTCATGCAGTTCGCATTTAGATGGATGAATTGTCTGTTAATGCGCGAGATTAGTGTGCAAAACACGATCAGGATGTGGGATACGTATCTTGTAGGTATCCGCTTTACGTTTTTTTCTATCGATACTTATCGGTGTGTTTCTTAGGCGGAGGGTCCAGATGCATTCTCCCAGTTTCATCTCTACGTATGTTCAGCGTTTCTCGTCCGTTGGAGCGAGAAACTACGTCAGATGGATTTCCAGGTGAGTAGCTAAATTGGAGTCTCTTCACACGTCTTCTGCTTATTCCATCTTCCTTTTCCAGGGCATCATCATGTTCCTCCAGTCCCTGCCGACGCAAAATTGGGGCGACCACGAGATCGAAATGCTTCTCAGCGAAGCCTTTGTGCTCAACTCAGTTTGGCATAACGCCCAGAGCCATTTCAACTAGTACTAACACCTAATAACGGCCTGGAGGCGGGCGCCCAGACTCGATGCTCTCTAAACAATTATTTATATTTTACATTCGCAATCACCAACTTCAGGAATTCGGACTGGGGAAAAGAAGTGGAAATACAAGCAATCAGCAACCAATGTACGATTTTAGGGAATGCAATTGAATTTTTTTTTTTTCAGAATGAAATTATTAGAGATGTCTGCATTAAGTAGGTGGTTTGAGAGGGTGAGATTGCAGGGATGATACGCGTAAGCGATGATATAAGTAAGTGGAAAGCAGGAATAAGGATATAAGTACTCTATGACTCCTCTTTAGCCTTGACGAAGGCGATCTCGCGGTCCATCGCCTCCTTCAGCCCCTTCGCGTCGGCCTCGCTTGCCGTGCGTACCTTGTACGGATGCGACTCGCCCTCATCGTGGCCGATGAATGACACGACTTTGTTGCTTTGGGAAGGTATCAGGCCCGAATAAATCTTGAAATTCTGTGTTACAAGTGTGTAAGTGGGTGTGGAGGATTGCAAGAGTAAACAGGACAAACGATATTGATTTTGCCGCTGCTGCTATTCCGCATCAGCATTCGTCGAGATTCGGTCTCCTTGTGTTTCTTTAGTCGCAGTATACCTAGCATACAGATCATTGTCAGTAAGCTAGACTAGAGAGATTGGTCTACACAACATACCAACGCCGAGCTCAGCCCAGCTCGCACCCCCTTTCGCCATTCGATATACTTTCACTCGAAAGGAATGGAGAGTTTCTTCGTCTTCTTCTCCTTCACCCTCCTCATCATGAGATTTCGCAGTACCCGACTCCACTGCCTTTTCTTCGCCGCCATCGCCCTCGGTACCGGTATCCTCCCCACCTTCACTCGCAGTTTCCTTCGGTTTCTCTGCAGGGGGCGTGCCAAAACTGAAGCCAGTCGACTTGGCCGTGCTCGCGTCAGGTGTCGGCGATGCACTTCCGAATCCAAACCCGACAGGGTTCCCAATGCTCCCGGCAGAGGTCGCGGGCTTTCCAAATCCACCAAATCCACCAAAGGAAGGTGAACTAGTGGAAGAGGAACCGCCGAATAGGTTCGTTGTTGTCGAAGTCTTCTCTGTACCTCCTCCAAACACGTTCGATGTGATCTTCTCCGAGCTTCCTCCAAAGACGCTCGTTGTCGAAGTTTTCTCCGAGCTTCCTCCAAACAAGTTATTAGAAGTCGACTTATCGGTGATCCCGAATGGGTTGGGAGAGGTAGTGTTCCCGAAAAAACTTGTAGAACCGGTGGATTCGGGTTTAGATGTGGGTGTACCGAAACTGAATGTAGAAGTGCTGGATGACGGCTTGCCGAACGGAGATGACGCAGATGTGCTCGATGCTCCGAAGACGGAAGTAGTTGAGGTGGTATCCTTCTGAGCACCAGACGACCCGAATATGGCAGAGCCTGATGTACCGGAGGAAGAGAAGGAGAAAGCGGTACTAGGAGCTGGCGCGGAGGAAGTCGAAGGAGTGGAGAATGAGAAACCAGAGGATGAAGTCGAAGGTTTGGTTGCCTCCGAGTTCGATATCGAAGGTTTATTACCGAATGAAAAGGAGGAGGGAGGTGCTGGGAGAGTAGGTTTATCTACAACCATACTGGACGAGCTCGATGACTTTTCGTCGAACTTCTTTTGGATATCAGAACGTAAGTCCTTATACTGCTCTAAGAACACTGCAACATCAAAGAATGGATCTTCCTCCACAGCTTTCGACATGGCCGATAGGGCAGATGCATTGAGACCGCGAAGGGACTTGTAGTATTGGACTGCGGAGTCATCCACAGCAGCTTCCTTCGCTGGTGCAGCTTCTTTTCCTGTATCTGATGCAGGAGCTGATGACTGAAGAAATGATGCAAATGTTTTGGCGGTATTCGAAGCAGTCGGAGCCACTGACGGTGCTTGCGATGAAAACGAGAAGGCTGAAGTAGTGGAGGATGGGGAACCGAAGGAAAGAGTGGCAGTGGAGGTCTGCGCAGTGGCAGAAGCAGCCTCTGGGGATGATGCAAATGAGAATGGGGTGCTCGACGGTGCTCCGAACCCAGTGAAGCCAGTGAATTTCGGAGCTGCGGGTAGTGGGGCCTAGGTAGAGAGCTTCATGAGCAGATGATGGACGAGAAGGGAAGATATAGCACTAACACTAGGAGAAGGAACGCCATTCGGAACTGCTGCTAGTGAGGCACCGGCTAGTGCGCGTTTCGGGAGAGCACGAATCCTAGGTGGCGTCACCGTAGTCAGCAGAGGGCTGATAGGTGGATTATATGAACACGTACTGTCTTCTGGCGAGAACGGTATCATCTGCCTTTTTAAAAGGTCCTGAGCTGAGCTCCTGTATGAAAACACGTTAATACGCGCCGTGCCACACACAGCAGATGGATGGTAAGTACCTCCTCCTCCTCCTCCTCCTCCTGATCATGGTCCCTCGATATTTGCTTTTCTGCGCCCCGCTTCATTTATAATCGCGTTAGATATAAAAGGTAGGAAGCGAGGATGGATTGTGGAGTGCCAACGGGCGAAGATATGGACGCGTAGGTGAGTTCCGACTTTGGACAAATTCCGAAGACTCCAACCAACGCAAGGGCCGTTTCCCTCATGTCGCCATGCGATCCTAATAAGCACAAATAACATTATTGCAGAAAATGTCAAGGAAGCCTCAATTCTGTTTTTGGACATCGTTTCTCGGACAGATTCAAAAACATCGCGAAGGTGTATCTTTGTCGGCCAAGCTAAGTTCAAGTCAACTTACAGATATGATAAGCGCAGTTGCAGCGCGCAAGGCCTCTTTGGCAGCTCAGGCGGCTGCAAATCCAGAACCTCTTCAAACCATCGAGCCTGCTGCCTCTTCCTCTTCAAGCCCAAGCGTAGAAGAGGTTCATTCCACACCGCACCCTATCTCAAAGTCCAACTCCAAACGCAAGCCGGCATCTCAGCCGCACTCTGGAGAGAAAAAGAAGAAACGAAAACTGAAGGATAAACGACCCGAAATGCGGTACTTCGCCCCTCCTCCAGTACCTCTGGCTGGAGCAGACGCGTTCAAAACACAAGATGATATGATAATCATAGAATCGGATGAAGAAACTTCGGACTCAGATATTCCTTTGTCTTCAAATACCCCAGTCGATGGTGACGCCTTGTCGTCCTCCGACTCCGAGTCTGATGTGCCGGACGAAGATCCTCTCGATATCACATCCCTCTTCCCCCGTCATCCAGGCTCGTCTGCCGAAATTCCCATCCCAGTTTCCTCTCAAGTTCTCTCCACATTTAGCCCTCTCCCTGACACGAATGTCTTCCCACTCTCCGCCTCTGAAGTCCAGTCTACCCTCGGATTACAGCCCATTGACGACCAATCTGCTCCCGGAACTCTCATTGCCCTTTCACATGGAGAGACTCTCTGTCTTCTCGGTACATGTATTCTCACGGTTCTGCATGGATCCCTCGCCCTTTCCGGGGCCACGCTTACCGCCTCAAAGCGGTGTCATCGCGTTTTCGCCCCACGTTCGGCGCCGTTACCTGTCCTTCAAACTTCCTCAGGCCCCTCAAAAGCTGCGTCCGCGCATTTGGCCATCCCAGAAAGGCTGAAGCATCTGATGCACGATCAAGCAACTCTAGTTCTGCTGCAGGAATTGGATACTGGTGTTGAAGGACTCGGACGGATATGTCGTACTTTCGATGACGTCTTCCGGCCTTCAAGATGGCAGAAGAGAGAGGGAAGTGCATCGGCACCGTTTCATATCTCTAGCCTTTATATGGTAAGTTGCTATCTATTTATTTTCTGGGCATTTTGATACTAATATGTCGCTTCAACAGGTCACCCATCAAACCAAAGACATTGTACCCTTCGCCTTGCCACTCTCATGGTCATCTGCTCTAGATACTATTGCATCTCCCGCCGTCGACATGAGATATAACACTGGTATTCCCGCCAGTGCCCCGATATACGTTGTCAAAGGTGCAAAGAAGAGCGGCAAAAGCACGTTTGCAAGAACACTATTGAACCAACTATTGAACGAGTGAGTCTTAGTCATATCTGTTCATAACTCTCTATTGGCTTTCGTGGCTTTCTATCATTCTTCTTGTATTATACTATCCCCCTTCTCGATCTTCGACTAACGTACGCCCAACAGCTATCAGCGCGTCGCGTTCCTCGAATGCGATCTTGGTCAGTCAGAATTCACACCGGGCGGGATGGTATCCCTCAATGTCATCTCCGAGTTCATACTCGGTACGTCTCTGCTCTGTTATGGCCCTGCTATGCTCTCTCTGACCTTCTTCTTAGGACCACCTTATACCCACCCTACACTCCCAACCCATGCTCATTATATTGGTGCTACTACTCCACGCTCTTCTCCGGGCCACTACCTTGATGCTGTGCGTGCACTCGCGGAAGTGTATAGGCTCGACGTGGCCAGCCCAGGGGACGATTTCGAATCCGAACAACACTCTTTTCCCTCAGAGGGGAAAAAACGCATCAGAGACTCTATACCTCTGGTTATTAACACCATGGGCTGGTCAAAGGGCCTGGGCGCTGACTTAACAGCTCAAATCGAGGAGATGCTTGGCCCCACGGTAGTTTTCGAAGTCGAATTAGAATCGATATCGGGAAACCTAAACTCAGACCTCTTTAACCATCCCGGCGGCGCTTATGGCTTCCAGCAGGCTGGATATGAATATCAAAATGAATTCGAGGGAGCGCAGGGACAGGGACAAGGACATCGAAGACTCAAGGCTATCCCTGCTAACGCGCTCACAACCTCATATGCCCCAGCAGATCACCGTGCGCTGTCAATATTGTCGTATTTTCACGCCGTTTTTCCACCCCTTCTCCTGAGCACTTCTTCCCAATCCACTCTCTCTCTGGATCAGCACATGGCTCACTCGTGGCGAACCGTCCCTTTGTGTACCGTTCCCCCGTATGAAGTGGACCCTTCCCTGGCACTCGAAAACGTCATTCTCACAGGTGCAGGAAGTGAGGACGTCGTCTACGAGGAGATTGGAAGAGTGCTCAATGGTGCGATTGTGGGGTTGGTCAAGTGCGACCCGGGTGCTGTGGAGATCCACAAGGAGAAAGCCCTAGAAAATGGAGGGATACCCTACACTCAACATCAGGCCCCTACACCGCCAGATGCATCGAGCTGTATAGGGCTGGCGTTTATTCGGGCCGTGTCTTCTGTCTCGGCAGGATCTTCGTCTGCAAAATTTCCCCAGCTGCAACCGGACGCCTCATCCCAGACCCTCCTACATGTTCTCACTCCCATCCCACCCTCTCTCTTGAGCAGCACTCGCACTCTCGTGAAAGGGGAGATGGAACTTCCTATCTGGGGCTGGTTAGACTCGCGGATGCTCGGAGGAGCGGCAGGAGCTGGTGCGGAAAAGGCCTTCAACCAGGACACAGAGGGTAGCAAGATCCCTTATCTCCAATGGGGCCGCAGTACAGAGGCTCTTGGAGGCGAGAGGAGAAGAGTGAGGAGAAATTTGATGCGGAGAGGGCAGATGTAAGGCTCGAGAGCGTCATGAAGCAGTGATGTGATAAGCTTTTGTCTTCGGTCTACTACAGAACAAAAGACATCGCCATTCAAGTTATGAAGTCAGATTATTCTTTACCTTGAAGTGTTCATATCAGCTATCTCCTACCAGTTAACAACCCCCCAGGATGCAATCAACTGGCACGAACTCCGATGGACAGGGCTCGAACGAGAGGATTTATGCATTTCTGAATACTAACACCATATGCAACACCCGACAGACAGAGTCAGCCGATAGACAAGCATCCAGAGAACACTTGCACTTAATTGCTTGAATGGGACTTAGGCGCACAGCCTTAACTTAGGGCCGGATGCCTTCCCCACTTTCAAAGCAAAACGTGATAACTGTCACTTCAAATTGCAAGCATAAAGTACACGAAAGCATGGATATACAATCCTACACTACATTTCCGGTAGAGATAAATAAAAATTACTTTAGAATGAACGTAAGATGAGAAGCAAACACTAGTTAGAAATGTGCTAAAGCGCTCTACATGACGAAAAAGAGGAAGCAGAGAAAAAATATATCCTACTGGTTGAACGGTTCTACTGTCCAAATCATCGACCAACGGGCATTCCCAGCGGCAGGACGGTCTTGACCATATGAAAGACAAACCGTACTCCATTGTGCACAGCCCACAGCAAAGATACTACAAAGATAGTCAGTATAACGAACGATCACGCATCAGACAGCAAGGACAACTTACAGAAAAGAATGGGTAGCCAGAACAGAAGAAGCATGCGATCATCTGCATAGAATGAAATATTGTTAATGTCGAATACACGCGCAATGTAACACAGGACTTACGTTTCTTCTGCATCTTGCGAGCTCGCTTTGCAGGAGGTTGATACGCATATGCATTAACCTCCTGTTCAGTCACATGTTCTCCGTATCCCACTAGCCGAATTTCAGTCGGAACATGAGCTTGAGAGCTTGTGGTCGCCTCCTTCACGTCACGCAGTGCGTCCTGCGCTACTACTTCCTCCCCAGCGCGCGGGGTATACATTGGCGGCGCCTCTTCAGTTTGTTGCCTCGCTGTAGTCGCCACAGCCACCGCAACCCACTTCTCCCAAGTGGCCCGCCACTCGTTCGCAGCTCGGACAGCCTGAGCACCCACTCCTTCTGTGGCATCATCGCGAATAGCCTTGCTATCTGCATCCGAAGCCTGTTGTTCGCCACCGAATAGAGATGGCCAGCCAGGCATCATAGGAACAAATACAGGGAAGACCATCGGAAGCTGGGGCAGAGCTCCCCATGCAGCGGGGAGATCAGGAAGATGCTTGGGTAGTTGGGGGCGAGGGAGTTGAGGCATGATGCCCTGGCGTGCCGGGAATTGAGCCAGGGTCCGCTGGATCATCTCCAAGAAGGAAGCTGCCTGCTTTGCATCAACAGAAGTAGGATCCGTTTCCTTTTTATCCGCCTTTTCTGGCATAGGCGGAGGAGTAGCAGCCCTTGATACATCGACGGAGCGTCGTGGAGTAAGCCGCCCAGAAGACAGCATACCTCGTCGCAGTGCACGATTGGAGGTACGCCTAAGAGTAATCCTCCGAAGATCAACGTCGGTATCTTCTTCGGCATCGCCCCACTCGGCTTCCTCGTCGCTTGCATGATCATCGTCATCACTCTCGCTCAGCCCCGATCTGGGAACAATATCGTCAAAGAAGTTCGCAGGAGCGATCTCTTCTGCAGTTTTCCCGAGGACATTAACGACCTCGCGATCTGCGCCGGCCTCGACTAGGACCTGAGCACACTCGCTTGACTTTGACAGTGCGCTGAAATGCAAAGGAGTATATCCGTTGCGATCTCGTACATCCAGGTCGGCACCGCGTCTGACAAGGAACCTAACCAGCGACGCGAAGCCGAGGAAAGCGCTCAAGTGAAGAAGAGTATGGCCGCCCAAGGAAGAATGAGAGATGGCCTCTACAGTTGAGATCGAGTTGGGAGCATCATCGTCCAACGGCGTATCGAGGATGGCGAGGAATTCGATGATTAAGCTTTCAAAGTTCTCGCTCTCGCCCGACCGCCGGAAGAGGAGGGGCCGGACATCGCGCGTAGCAATCGACGAGGCGAGCTGCATCATCCCACTGTTATTTCCACCATGGGATTGTGATCCATCGCTTCCGGCAGTGCCCACAATTCTCATAGCCACATTCTTCGCGTCCTCGATTTTCCCTGTCATCTTCAGGCCAACGACTTGTAGAGCGAGCTCCATCCTGTAAAATCAACAACACTAAGTAAAAGTGGAAAATCAATCAAATGAAAGCGGTAGCTTACAAGGCTCTGTCGGACTCGTCCATATACGTGAACAACGACGGGGGCGATCCAACTTGCTCGTCCATCTTCGGGAATCCCTCGAACCACACTGCAACCACTCCAGCCATGGCCCGCGGAGGCAACACACAAACCAACGTGTTATCACTCCACCTCTGCGTAGAGCTCGCAGCCACATCTCCGAAGATACAATTCAGCTGATAAGAGTGGTGGAAATTTGCCCCTAAGACGGTGACTTCGATCCCGCCATGGGTCGGTCCCATGTTCGGGATGAGGCGGTGAATCGTCGGGACCTGCAGCGGCATGGTCTGCTGGTTGCCACTGTGGTCGAAGAACATGAAGGGCAGAGATTGCGAGTGGCTCGGCATCATCATGTTATTAGAAATGAGGGAAGATAGCTCGTGTTGCTGGGGCATGGCGTCGGGCATGGCGATATCTGCGCTGGTATCTAAAGGCGTGATAAGGGTATCCGGAGAGGAGGAGGAGGAGCCATTGGGAGGGGACTGGAGGAGAGGCGGTGGGGCCTGCGGGGTGGGGACTGCAGTTTCGGAAATGAGGAAGCTTTGAAGGGACGCTGGGGGCGTCGGGGATCTAGGCGGGGGAGAATTCGTGGCTGATGGAGACGTGAGACTCGTTACACTCCCTTCCCGGGAACCACGAGCATGCTTAGCCGACATATCGTACGGCTTGGGGCGCTTTTTGCACGCATTATTCGAGACGACATCCTTCTTGCGTTTTGACGGCGCACCAGCCGTAGGCAGCGGCGAAATCTCATCGATCATCCCATTCATGTGGGACCAATCAGTTTCCATAGATGAGAAGCCTTGTGCCGGCTGCATTTCGGTCTGCCTGTTGCTGCTCGACGGCGCAGTCTTGTGGTCGTCGGTGATCATGATAGGTCGGGACGAGCCCACGCCGACAATACGGCCTGTATGGTCTGCCATGGTGAAGTGGACATTGAAGCCCACCTTTTCGCGGTGGTGGCGGCAGTAGCAGGTTATACGGAGGGGCAGCACCACCGAGCCCGTGGAGAAGTCGAGCACCTCGGCGCAGTTGAACTGGATGATGCTTGTGGTGTCCTCGTGCTGCTTGCTCTTTGGCTGGCCATTCGGATTCCCCTCCCCTGACTCCGAGTCCGAGCGCGCAGGCCGGACCCGTGCTGCGAGCTTTTTCGCTACGCGTTTAGCCTGAAAAGGAATGAACTTGGTTGCTCGCGTTGTTCAGAAGCTCGTACTCACCTCGCGCGCTTGGCAGCTCGAACAACTTAAGACGCGATGATGAGGTGCTGATGCACATGTGACATAGGCCGATAAGTGCAGAATATCCTGGGGTTCAGGATCTTTCGAAATGCCACCACATATTAGGGGGTGCTTCTGAAGCATGAGCGACGAGGCGCACCTATTTTTCCCTGCTTCCTTGTCCTCTTCTTCGTCGCAGTCCCCTGAGGCAGCTTGAGCCATTTCCACGATCCCACGCGGTCATATTTGTATGGATCCGAAGACGAGCTCGAGTCGGCGAGGTCGACAGTAACTCGCACTTGTGTCTCGACACGGGATTTGGTGCCTCCTTCAGGTATATTCGGGAACATGATCGGAAGGCTGGGGAATTTCACATAAAATCTGACCCCCCTTGAAAATAAGAAATCCATGACACGTACTTAAAACACGACTCCTTTGGGGGATGGATGACCCTCTGGTTGAGGGACGATGGATCCTGCTTGCGGGGCAAGGATGCAGGAGGCGGTATGGGCTTCGTCAGTGCTATTGGCCCATTGAGCGAGGGCATCAGAAGGTTGCTCGTTCTGAAGTTCGTGACCACCTGTTCTGGCTGCACCTGGGAGACATTCTGTCGCTGCGGCGATGAAGGGGCATACCCATGGGAAGAATTTGATTCAGGGGACGGAGAACTGCACGGTGGGGTAAGAAAGGACTGGGGGGCTGGAAGGAGAAAGAACGACGAACTCATCATAGGCATGCTGCTCCAGCAAATCGTCCAAGCGCAACATCTGGTCTTCCTCCGCCTTGTGCTGGTTCACGTAGAGGGATTGGTCGGGCCATGACGCCTGGCCCGCCTTGTCTTGGTGCATGGAGAGGTACCAGTCGGAGGCGAGGTCGAGGTCGTCGCTCTGCACGGCGACAGGATCGAGGTTGTCAGAGGCTTCTGGGGTCAAAGGGGACGGCGACCGTGAGCCCGTCGCTGTTGACGACGAGGACATAGCGAGAAGTGACCCACGATAAGCTGGAAAGGAGCTGCGTGTTTTGCGCTCAGGGCGTCGAGGAGTATTTGGTAGTTTGTGTGCAAGCTTTGTTTGGCCCAATCGGCTTGTCACCCAGCGAGCATTGATCATTTCTCCGTATGTCATTCTCTAACTTATGGTATCTCTTAAACTCTATGTATTCTGTCTTCGTTTCAGCGCTATCATGTCAAGTCTACTCTTCGTCGCTCGCTGTCCTCTGCCTTGCATCTCTCCCCGCAGCCCATGGGTATCAAGGGCCGACTCAACTCCATGCATCTACTTCTAGCAGGTAGCATCGAATCATTCTCCCTGCACGTGGCGTATTTCTCCCCATCCTCTTTCCAGACAACTGCAGCTCATCCGAATCTTCTCTGCCGGTCTCCCTTGTGCTCTTCAACATTCATGGGCTCAGTAATTCCTTGTGCGATACTTGCGAGGGTGTCAGCGATTGATCCTACCACTCGGCTTCTGTCAAAGGCTTCCTTCAATGTGCTCCATTAGGTGCACGCTCGTATCAGATATGAGATATCCTCCCCAACGCAAAGATAAGACCGAACTGGGTGCATAGCCATTTTAACTCTAAAGCTTGATGCCGCGCGATTGCAGACCAAGTTGCAAGAAGTTGGGGAGACGGCACCGAATGCCGACAGGCTTTGCGCGTTACCGATAGACCCGGAGTTCTTCTGATATGGGGCTGGTATACATCAGGTCTCGATTCTTTGCTTTTTAATGCGAAGTATGCTGCAACTACAAGGAATACCCGAATCTCCAACCTGCTACGAGATATATTCTAATTCCGTTGCATGTTCGGCATTATCATCCGTTGATGACACAGAGGTCCTTTAGTTGGAGGAAGATCCGGCTCAAAGTGTGGTTGCGGGACCTTCGCAGTACCGTCCACGCTGCTGCCATTCGCTCAGGGTTCCAGATAGAATTTCGTACTATGAACTGAAGTACAACAGTTATTCTTGGCTGGTATACATACATCTTTTGTGGAGATAAATCATATGGGACAGCACCAAGAATAAAATGTTCTGTTAGTATTGAGGGCGGGACAGGCTTGAAGAGGCGCCGAGGGCACCCGCCGCGTCGGGCAAAGCGTCGGACGCGATGTGCATGTGACCACCGCTAACCCGCGCCGTGGCTCGTCACGTAAATTTACGTTACCGAGGCAAGACAAGTTGGACGCCTCACCACTCTCGGACAACTGACGTTCCTCTGCAGGTCAGTTCGATGTCCAAATGCCATGCATCCACCATGCCCAGACATGTCGCAAGGCTCTCGTCCCGCGCGCCTCCAATAGCCCGTGCGCGGACACCACACCCTTCGCGTCATAACGCATGTCCCGCAGGTCACACTTACTCCTCGCATGCTGCTCCAGCTCGCGGCGGATCGTCACCAGAACAGTTCCCTTCAGCGCGGCATGAAGCCCTCACGCTGCTGCACAAGACCACTGCGTTGCTTCATCGCGCACTGGGCCCAGAGGCGTCTCCCGGTTCTTCGCGAGCAGTAGAGACACCGGATTTCTGGCATCAAATTCTCTCTCAAGCATATGAGGATCTCAATGCAACCGCGGAGAGACCTGCACGAATTGTGGGTCCGTGCTCTTTCTTCGCTGCGAAATATACGAAGCGACTGACGGTTCGAAACAGTGTACGGAGTCGATGAATGGTGCGGAGCACGAGACCTAGTCACTGCGTTGCTGGAGGAACCTTTGAGCTCGGATGATACCCTGGGGGATGCTTTTAGGGATCGATGGAAGGATGCAGGTCGACCAAAAATTACAATTTCGTGAGTTATGCCACCACGGTTTCTGTCTAGTTTTCTAAGTGATTTCAGCAGACACCGAAAATCAACGATGGACGATAGCTCAATTCTACACCTGCCATCGTCTTCATATTTGTCCCAATTCCCCCTCCCTGTTCAAATCACGGAACTCGCTCCTGCACCTTCCCATCCATCAGCCTCCCATATACTGGATCCTACCAACGCCATTAACCTCTATGAAGCCGACATACCCATCATAGTCTGCAACCCGCTCACAGCACCACTTTCAACTCTTCTCAGCACTCCTCTACCTGCTAACGCGATCATAGTCGTTACATCAACTCCTTCACAACTAGCACCAAAGGAACTCGAATCGTTCCTGCAGCATTCTCCTTCACACCCATCATCACCACCAATCCGGCACAGGATCCTATTTGTCGACCCAACGCGTGCCCTTGAAGCCGTCCTCGCATTCAAGGCAGACTCCGCCTCCGCTGCGGCTATCCAGCGATACCAGGACCAATTCGGCGGCTCCGGCATCTCCACGATTACCACGACCTTGCACGAAATCCTCAGCTCCAGCGAGAAATTCCACTCCGCCAGCACTGCTCTCCGGACACGGAGTGCGATTGCGCATATCGGCGAAGCGTTATCTGCATGTCAAGTCTCTATCGCACGCGTCAAAGAGGACCTCAACAGCGTATATACCTCCGTGGGGCAGCTGAACGACAGAATCGCAGTAGCGCGCGCAAGGGCCGAACGAGATGTGCTGGGCGTTAAGGTAGAGAGCGCGCAGAAGTCCGACGCAAATGAGGTGGCTGAGGCCCTGCGGCTGGCTGAGAAGAATATGAAGGCCGTTGTGGATCGCTTTACTTTTTGGAGGATGCTCTCGCGCGTGGATGAGATTAGTGCCATTGTGGGGGCTGCTGTGCAGCGGGCTTGGTGTCCCGAATTAGAGAAAAAGGTACGTCTAGCTTCAATTAAATATCCATTGAGTTAATTACTTTACACCATCCAGTTAATCCTGCAGACCGGCCGCCTCTCAGCCCTCCAACACGATCTCACCAAATCCTCCTTCACCCTCCTCTTCTCGCCCGGCCCCGCGCAGTTCAACAATGCCCTCCTCCGGAACACCCTCCTCCAGCTCAAATCCGCACCCACCTACGCTCTCACCCCCAGCACCCTCACGCACCCACTATATACCCGCCGGTCGCAGATTGCCGAATACCCCACGATGCGACTGCATGTCGCCGGCCAGCGCGCGGTCCTCGGGATGACTGGGGGCATCGCGGGTGGCGTTGGGCTGAGCTGGGCGGGGTGGCTGGGGTGGTTGGCTGGCAGTGGGGAGGGGCTATTGGGCTTTGTGGGGATGGAGCCAGGAACGGCGGTGGGATTGGGTATGCTGGGTGCTGTGGCGAGTGTCAGGTGGGCGGTGGGGAAGTGGGAGAAGTCCAAGAAAAAGTGGTGGGCTGATTGGGCGAGGGTGGGCGAGGGTTTGGACAGGGATTTGAGGGTATGGTGATTTCACTTCATACTTCACGTTCATTCTAATTTTATGATATGTATAGGCAACTCTCCACCAGACAATGCAGGAAAAAGTGGTCGTTGTAGCCGACAGTGCGTGCACCAACCTGCACGAACTCGCATGTGCACGCAAGGAAGAAATCGAAAGCGTGCGCGAAGACCTCGAAAAGCTACAACACGAACTTGCGACCATCGAGACGCGGACTTGCACCTAGCATTGATATATCCGATAAATACAGGTATTATTATACATAGGGTGTAATGTTGTCAGATATTAGAGATGTAGCCAGCCAAGTCCATCCACCCGAGGAATGCGAAATGCGGAAACTATGCTGATGATGGTGTCACAGTTATTTTGGGGCTTTGGGCGCCGTTGCCATGAGGTGGTCGTGAAGTGTTGCTGGTCCCTCCAGCGATGGATGCTTCATCATCACTTTCATCCCCAATTCCAAAGAGCTCCTCCCGTTCGTCCCAGACATCAGTGAGCCGTATTGTCCCCTTGTTCTTGCTCCCTTTAGGGGCTGCTACGTGGGTCGGGAGAAGCTGTGTTCCACTCAGGTCATCGTCGTCATCTTCTATATCCGATAAAGACTCGTTATGGAGCGGGCGGTACAAGCGAGCGATCTGGATAATATTTCAGCGGCAAGCCCGTAGCATGCAGTGATCAATCTTACCTCGCGTCTATGTCTATAATATTTCTCCAGGTGGTATGAAATAAATAACCCAAGTGATGAACCGAAGAGATTTGCCTACAGGCAAGTCGTCAATAGGTTGAATAATTGTGGTCTGAGTCATGACGCACCACAATATCTCCGAAATCAAATGTCTTGTACTGGGTAAAGTTAAACGAGGAAGAGCGGAAAATAATAGACCATAACTCACCGGAAGCAACGACTGGACGACCTCACTTAGTATTCCGCCGCAGACTACGCACATGAAGACCGTGAATATCAGTGCAGAATGCCGCCAGAACCATATTCTCCTAGCACTCCTGAGCAATATTTCAGTACAACAAATAATATAATCAAGTGTAAATCCATGCTCACTCCTCTGTGTCAATAATGAAATAGAATACAGCCGTTGCTATACAAAAGCACAGGAAATGCAGGAGCTTGTCATTGAGCGGAAGCGCTCTGGAGAAGTTCGTGAAACCCAGGAAGGCCAGTACAAGCATGATTATGCATGTGAATACAAAGAACCACTTGGAGAGAATCAGAACCGGAAACTCAGACGAAATGGAGAGGCCTAACTGGGCGGAGGCGGATTGGCATGTCATATCGTGGTATGCGAACGCGTTGGGACTTCATAATGGATTTGGAAAGTTTCTGGAAGAATTTGTGGAAGCCTTTCGTCGAGAGGTGTGATCCTAGCGCCATGGTTATGTAGAAACGAACAAAGAGAATAGACGTTGTGTTCAAGGCCGCCCAAGGGCGTTGTAGGTGATGCTAGTAGTTACGGTGTCGCCGGGAGTGTTGCTCGCGTGAGCGGGTGTGATCAGCCGGCATCATCCCGCCGATTTTGTTTGTACGCCCTTCTGTAGCCAAACAAGAACTACTAGTATTGTCTTGATCCGAGCGCGTAACCGACGTTGAACCGACGCGTTTGCCAACTTCACTGCAAGGGTTGCTAGATGTCCCATTCAACAACAACCACTTCCACCTACCATCTTGTCAAATACTCTAGGTCTTATCCGTCAAATCCCAGCACAAGTCAAAAGGAGGAATGGCAGCATTTCACCAACCCAGTCATTCGTCTCGTCCTCGATATCACAAAAAGAAGTAACAGTGAGCTAGAATCAGCCCGTCTCCGTATCTTGTGGGACATGAATGCAGGGAATGATAGTTTAAATCAGTCTGAGGTCGTGTTCGTAAGTCCCTATCATCTCTTCATCCCTGACGTGGCGTTGAAAACAGATCGATATCCACAGGAAGATCTCGAGCTTCTGTCATTCTCATCCCTTGCTTCAGCTAAACCTCAGAAACAGCACTCTCAAGGGCTTCCATTGAAGGCGGTATACCGTGATACAGTTGTTGGGATTCGATACCTGCACCCTCGTGAACTCGTTGACAACCCTGTATGCGCAATGGGTCATGATCATTGCCGAACTTCGCGAGCCTTCTAACCTCGCTTCGTTATACATAGGTATATCGACGCTTTCAGGTCTCCTTTCAATCTCCTACGACGGTTTTGGAATTTATCAACTCCATCCGAACTGTCTGTCCGTGCAGGGCTAATCCTATGAATCCGCCGCGTCCGACTAATGTCAACCTCAATAACCTGATGCTTCCTCCAGACCAACCTGTTCCGGGATTACCCCGCACAGTTACTGCAGTTAATCCTCTCCTACCAGATCGCAGCCTCCCATTTCAGTATACACCTTCACCTCCGATAACGACTTCGACCTCGAGGCGTCCATCCACAACAGAAACAGAACCACGCCAAGTCTCTGCAATGCCATTATTCTCCTCACCTGGCTTTATACATCCTTCTTCTCAGAGCAACCAATACTCCCGCGCACCATCTGCTTCTCCTTTGCACCTAGATACCAGTAGCTCTGAGATGGATTGGCCTCCTGCACCAGCGCGAAGACAAAACGGAACTAGCACTTCCACCTCAATACAAGCTGGGGACTCTAATCCTGACCTTCCTCGCCTACAACTGTGTGCACCTGCTCTTCTGAATCCTCCTTCCCAGAATCAATTGCTGCTCCCTGACTCCTCTCCGCCCACGTCTTCTAACCAAAGTTCTGCAAAAGCCAGAAGCATACAAGAACCAAACGGTTCAAATCCTGCCTCTAGTCTTCAAGCCGATAAACTGGACTCTGATCCCATGTTTTCTGCTCTGCGGGAAGCTACATCGATATACAATCTTTCGCCGGACGCACTTGAGCGGATTGTAGGCGACGTGATTCGCGAAGAAGGATTCACCGCCTTGGTATACATCGAATTCTTGTGCACGCAGATAATACTCACCCGGATGGCACTGTCTAGCTCGAGACGCTCGGAAGCTTATGGAGAATCAAAGCACTCGTAGGGTCGTGAATATCGATGTTGGAAGGGTGAACATACCCGGACCCTTGCTATAGATACTTCAGAAGATTGGGTATCATAAATCGGTGAAATTCCGTATGTGAGATAGATATGTATCACAATTACAACACATACAATTGACGCTATTTTGCCCATTCTAATCCCATCATAATCATGCCGCCGCGTGTTTCAGGAAATCTTCTTCTGTCCAACCGTAATGTCTCTTCAGCCTAGCTGCGAAGTTCCTAAGCATGTTAGGTTGAAGGGTTGGATCGGGATGAGCTGTCAAGAATATTAACATCGTGGTCCAAAGAACAAAAGAGGCACTTACGCTTGTGGAATGTGATAGGCTGGACAAAAAACGAGTTAATTGACCCAGTCTGTAGAAGGGAGCAGAAATTGAAACTGACTAACCTTATCTCTTTTATCTGGAGGATCGAAACGGACGCTGGACCCTGCCGTGCTAGGGTCATACTCGAAACCCATTTCTCGCATGAGCTGCCGTAGCTGGATAAGCTATCTGATCTGATCGGTCATTTAGAGCCATATCACACCTTGAGGAAGTTCTCCCACTTCATCGGCACCAAACCCTTCGCATCGCTTTCCCCCGTGTTCAAAAGCTGGTGCATGTAACCTGTGGTCTTCTTACCCAACTTCGAGAACCAGCTGTGCTTCGCCCCTGCATCCTTATTCTTGCCTTCACTCTTCCCAATACCGAGCTTCGACAAAAATCCTTTCTTCGGTTTCTCTTGGTTAGAGAACAACGACGCGTGGTCGGCACGCGTCTTGGTCTTGGTCTTATCCTTGTCGAGTTGTTCCGATTGCAGATATGAGCGCGCTGACTGAGCAGTGGTCGGCTGAATAGGAATATTCAGTGAAGTAGTGGACATGTGAGGAAGGGTTGTGGTCGAGCTTGATGATGGCGGCTTGGAGGATTTGGGTGGTGGAGTCGCCTTCTTCGTGGGAGCGACAGCCTTCGTTGCCGCTGGTGCAGGCGCAGGCGGGACAGGTGTAGCAGCCGGCGGAGCAGTGGCTGTCTGCTCATCGGCTACCTCATCACTATTGAGGGATGCGGTGGGCTTCTTTTTCTTCTTCGATTTCTTCTTCTTCTTCTTGGGCGCACGCTCGACATCATCCTCGTCCTCAACTTCCTCCACGGTAACCTTGTGGCTCTTAGGTGGCTCGGCTTTGGAAGAAACAGTTAAACAAAAATCTGCGGATAACAGGTGCGCATCGCTTACCACCTGACATATCCGGCGGGGGCTTTGGTTTTACTCCTGCCATTCTCGCAGCAGGTCGTAGCCCAGGCTTCGTAGTTCGAGGTGCTGTCTTAAGTTTGGGATTGGAAGTGAACATTCGACCTAACAGGAAGTAGCACATTGATACCAAAAGATAATTGAGGAGGTTACATGCACCGCACCTCTCAATGAGCCCAGCAACTTCAGGAATGGATTGCCTTTGCGATCCTCTTGCAGAAAGGGATCGATCTCCACAGGTGCATTAGCAGAATCAAACCAGTCCGCCTCATGTGCCGTGTCCATAGCCTCCCGTAACATATCTCTGATCTCGTCCTCTTGTTCAGTGTCGTATCCACTATCATCACTCTCTTCGTCACTTTCATGCTCAGAATCGGTATCGTCGTCTAAGTCATCCTCATCTGAAGAGTTGGAAACAGTTTCGAGTCCCGGCATAGAGCCATCGCTATCGCGCGCGCCACTAGTGATCGCGAGGCGTTTACCGTTGCGCTTGCTTTTGGCAGAGGAAAGCGCAGGAGGTTCATCGGAATCATAGTCGGAGTCATTATCAGCCTTAGGCTTGGACATATAGATAGAGCTCCACTGAGGAGTGAATTCGATATCCTCCTCCAAATGCCACAGAGAATCAATGCCTTGGCCTGAGATCGATTGGTAATTCTTTATGAATAGTTAGACCTTTTTCAGCAATATTTAACCAAGGCAACTGACCGAGTTAATGGATTTCCACATATTTTCCAACACAGCGACGTTCTTTGTTTTATCCAGGGGGAAAATCAGATCCTTGAAGTTTCCAATTACACTGGATGCCTTCTCAGAATAAGACTGGGCGTCAAGCCAATTATCGTATTCTTCAGGCATCATTTGCGGAAGGCTCGCCAAAGCCTCTTTGTTCCCGAAAAGCGGTGCCTCTAAGGTTTGCTGGAGCTCGACTGATACCTATTCACCAAGTGTGAGCGACACATGCATTTTATTGGACAACAGAGGAAGTCCAACCGATAAATCACCGACAGCATCCCATAACGCCTGAGGAAAGCGCTTAGCCTCTTTTGGAGACTCCTCGACCGCATCTCGTAATAGCTGATATAGAACGGCCTTCGGATATATCTCGCGAGGGAAACAGAGTTCAAGGATAATAGAGTCGAGGAAAGAAAGAGTAGCTGGCCGCAGCCCATTTCCCCAATCAAAGACGTACTCTGGCTCATTCAGATCTGAGCTCTCTACTTGCTTGAAGTAACTGGAGTAATGAGCTAAGCACCAAACGTTAATCGGGAAGATCGATAGATAAAAGAGAAACGAAGCTTACGAGATGTGGTAGCGAGAATTGAGAACCTCGTTTGACTCATGCTAACAAGTACATTGACCATCTCGCAAAGCATTAGGTAACGATCTCTCATACTCGCATCGTTCTTCAACTTGAGTTTAACGTTTCCATCCGACAATCCATCGATTTCGAGGTTATGCAGAGTGTCTCTCACGATTTTCCACGCAGAAGCAAGCATGTACGCATTGTGTATTCTGAAAGGCCATAATGCAGACCAATTTCATGGCGTTTAAGCGTGCACGCGCTATGCATCTGTATTTCCAAGACCCACCTTGTTCCAACCGTCTGCGCAACATAGGAGGGATTTCGTCGCGGATCCATCTTCTTTGGATCCACACGCGTGCGAGCATTTAATTCCTCCTCAATGATATCTTTAAAAAGTAAGGATTCTCGCAGGTTAGCGATGTCATCGACAAATGCTATGTTCGCGTCCTTTATGAGCAGTGCCACTTCAGTCCTGTAAAAGATCTGTGCATACCATCACACTGAGATTCTGCAATCTTCAAACATTCTTCGATGCGAAATGGTCTCCCGACTGCTTTCTTCGACCTGTCAACTAGATCCTCTATACATCGCGATCAGACGATAAATCAGTAAGACAGTGCAGAACAAACGCACCTGCAAGGAGATCGAGCTTCTCCCTTCCACTTAGCTTACTTACAACCATAAGCTCGCCAGTTCCCCGTGCGCCATGTTTCCCATTTCGCAAGATAAGAGCGCGCGTTGTCGTCGGTTTTTCACCGTTCTCGTCTCGCTTTCCATGTTTTCCGACCCGAGCAGCCGATACATGGCGTGGGCCAACGGGTACAAGATCTCTTGAAGAGGAGGTTTTCGCCGGTGGTTTAGTGACTTTAGTGTTAGGAGGCATAACGCAATCTAAGGTATGAGAAAGAAATAGCCCGATCTGCAGATAGTTATTTTACATTTACAGCAACTAACTTGATCAGCACGAAGGAGTATATTTGCTCCTGATTGGCACTGGCAGCAATGAGCCCAACAAGTCGCGGCGCGCCGTCTTCAACGTCCATCATTGAACCTTCTCAAATCCTGTATAGTCTCTGGTTAGCACACAGCAACTCACTCATGACTACATATACTAACTCGTTATACCTAACTCCGAGTCTGTTATCATGCTGAACGTCACCCGTGGTTATCCACCCCGCGTCAGCACCAAGTTACTCTAACTGTCAATGCAAGATCATCAAAGTGATGGACACAAAGCTTGTGCTGTTTTGCTCGTCATTATCAGGTGTAGACATGCGTGTAGTCAACTTTGCACATCATGTCCACTGTCCCCGCATCAACATACCTGACGGTCGTATCACGTTCATCGCCTCTCATGTCACACCATGTCATCGTAGTATTCTGGCTTGAGGCGGGGGCAAAGCGCCCAGGTGCCCTGTTTAGAGCGTCCACCATTTCGTTCGTTTCTTCGGCCGTGGAGTCTGGGGCTGTCTCTTTCTTCGACTTCCTTCTACTTTCGTTCATTCAATACAGCTGGTCTTTTTAGCCTCGATGGCCTCTGTCGATATTACCGGTGAGATCTTTTTTCCATGGCCGCTTCATAAATTCACTGATCGTGGTATAGTTGAGGATAGCTCTCCTTTGATTTCTTATGCTCCAAATGGAGCCTGGACCGATACTCCCAGCGGAGACGCGCTTGCTGCAGTGAGCCTCATGTTGATGATCCAGTGGATGTAGCCACTGACGCGCTTTCCAGTCGTATTCCGGCCAGTCATTTCATACCACTGCCACCCAGGGAGCGACGGCTACGATGAAATTTTTTGGTGAGTTGAACATGACTTGTATTTGCTCTTCAAGGTCTCAACCGTGCGTAAAAGGTACTGGCATATCAATATTTGGAGGCCGCAGACCAAATTATGGGTCCTTCACCTTGGCCATCGATGGAAATACGGTATCCAACTGCGACGCAAGTACCTCTTCTAGCCCCGCAACACAGCAAATACTCTGCTCTTCTTCTGGCCTATCCAACGGTGCTCATACGGCAGTACTGACGAATACGGGAAACACCTCGGTTGATATTGACTGGATTGATTTTCAAACACAGCTCGGCTCAAGGTATGTATAGTTTTTCTTGAACAAATGGGTTCCATGTGTTGTCTTAACTTTAATACGCTAGTGTGACCTTTGACGACAACGATCCGGGAATGACTTACTCTCCTCCTTCGGCATGGGACAGTAACAACAGCCCGAATTTCATGAACAACACTCTACAGTCTGCTTTATTATTTACACCGATTTTTTATTTGTACTCACACGATTTCTGTAGTTATACACAGACGCCTGGTGCTTCTGCTTCTCTTCAGTTCTCGGGGGAAGCTGTGGCAGTATACGGGACCGTGTCACCCGACCATGCTAACATCGACGTTACAGTAGATGGCCAGCCAACAACTCTTACCGGCGGATCTGGTGGTTTCGTTTCGGGTCTTCGCACACAAGTGAGCACTTTCTTCTTTTCTCTAGTATACGATCTGAACGTTCGTCATAGGTACTTCTGGTGAGTATGCATTGTAATAAAAAAACGTGCTCGGTGAAACTTACAAAAATACAAAAGTACTTTGGAACCAATCTGGGAGCTGGACAACATACTATAACCGTGTCAGGCCAGACTGCATCGGACACTGGGCCGTTCATCGACATTGATGCTATGCGTGTCTACTCGGTGTCTGCTAGTGGTGGCGATTCCTCTGGCAGCGGGAACTCGTCAGGTGGCGACAGCATCTCTACCGTTGCATTTACATCCTCCGCCGCGAGCTCTACGTCAACGTTGTCGGCTGCAGATAAACTACCAACACAAGCAGCGCCGTTAGTTTCTCGAAGGTCATCTTATATTTTAATGGTCTAACGCTCATTATGGATATGCAGATCACGTTCAAGCCAGTCATCGTCGTCTTCTTCTGCGGTATCAAAAGGCACGATTATTGGGGCCAGTATCGGTGCTGCTTGCGTATTCATGCTGCTTCTGGGGCTGCTTCTGTTCCTGCTATGGCGCAGACGGCAGCGACGACAACCACCAAACTCCAGGCCGAGGGTCACCAAGTCAATCATTCGTTCTCCTGTGGCAAAGACACCACAGCTACCTCTCCAAAGTGACCCAAACATGTTGGAAACTGGCCTCTTAAGACCCACATTCATGGAGAATCCGGCGTTTCCGTTTCCGCCGCCACCTCCTGCTGTTACGGTTCCTTCGGCAGCTCGACACTCGATAGCGCCAAGTTACTACGGCAATCCCGCCTATGCTGATCCTCCTCCAAAGAGTCATTCGAGGGCACCAAGTGCGGCATCGTCATCTTCGGGCACGCCTCTAATTCGGGTCGTACCTAATCTGAGCGTTCCCCGACCGCCTGCCGCTGGCGGTGCTCGCAAACCAGCACCCAGGTTATCGAGCTACGTTACTACGGTAAGTAACAGCGCTATAAATACCGAGCCCAACGACGTGTGATTAACAGATGCCGTGTAGAATGCAAACCGCTCTTATGGTGCCCCGGCAAGACCGAAACGGCCTCCGACTGTGGACTTGAGCACGGTGCCAGGATCTCCTCCGGGATAGTAGCAGAATTTTTCAAATTTTGTTGTAACTCCCTGTTGTTGTAGTACAGTAATCTGGATTCTGTACCGGTTTTACATCTGGATGTGCAAGTTTAAGTGGATCGCTGTCGAGGTGTCTCCAGACCCCGGACACGGTGGTTACACAAGGTAACACAATGATCGTTGGCCTCGATCAGACAGCGCATTGGAACTCCGCAATCCAATAGTGAAGGGGCCGTGCTTATAGTCCTAGCTTGTACTTCCCACTGTGCAGCTAAGCTTGAGCGTTCCTTGTCACTCTCTTTCAGTGTCTTTCATCCTGAGCTGCGCTCTTTCCTTTCTCTTTCTCTCCTTCCTGTCTCTATCCCAGTCTATTGAAGCTAGTCTTCCCTGTTATCCTTCAACTGCCTACTTCCTATTCTTGTTGAGCCGCACTCTCAACATTTTCTCTTATCGACACACTCTTCAGACAGTCAAGCTTTTTCCGCTATAGCAATGGGCAACCTTATCTGGCATGAATATTCTCGCTACATCTCTATTACAGCAAGTGTTTGTGAGTATAGCCTATACCTATCTAGTGATCTTCGTAGTACTCATCCTGCGAATTAGACGCTGTTTGGTCTGCTTTCTTCGGACTTTTCTACCGCAAGTTCTTCTGGGACTTTGTAGGGGGAACTTTGCGTGATCCTGGAGGTCTCCAGTATGTGAAGGCCCTCACATTTAGTGGATTTTATAACTAAAATATGCGTGGCTTACAGGCCTTCGAAGAATGTCGCGTTCTTCATCACCATAATTGTCAAAGTGCCGGTTGTCCAGATCATCACTATGATACTGGCTATGTTCATCATCGCTGTCGAGTTCCCAATGCCACAACTAAGGAAGCTCGCTATCCATCGCAGCTTGGTCTTCAGGATCGTCCTTCTATTGTTCCAAAGCTTCTTAACAATCCTCTATTACCAGGTAAGTTGTGCATTCTATTGTCTCAATATATTGCTCATAAAAATGCAAGGGTACGAATGCTGCTATCTGGTCGACCATAGCAGCGATGTGTTATGGAAGAGCCGAAATGCTAGGAGAAAAAATGGCGGAGGCGAAGGATAACAGAGGAAGGGGAGGGCGGGCTTGATCAGCGATCACCGTCCTCCCATTAATATCTTGGACTCACACTCTTTTAAAGTATGCGGGAGGGAGAGTAGAGAGTTTTTTTTTTTCAAAGGACTGTGTCCAGGTTCTTCATTGTGCAACTCACCCCCCAAATAGCTTTTACCTCGGCTCACTGCAACTCTGCCCCGCTATGACGTTGCCTTTCTTCTAGCTTATTCTTGTACTTTACTTCAGACACTAGAATGACCATGAACTTCAGCTTGCTAGCACCGGTACCGTTAGATTCAGGTACTGAGAAGAACGCGTCTTCTGTGTACTGTGCCTCCGTCGCCTATGCAGATAGCCGATCCGCAGTGAGAAGAGGCTGCATGCCTGAGAGAGGGCCCGACTGCAAAGGATGGCGTTCAGGGCGAGTGGTGTGGGTGTATGTCTATCTGTGCTGAAATCTCATCCGGTGAGCTCATTACCCCAGGTGATGGTGGAACGATCCGGCTTGCAGATTGCAGGGTTCTGCAATCGCCTTTCGCTCTCATCTACTCTTTAGACGACTAGCTCTTTACATTCCTTTAAGAGACCCAATCTCTTCAGCTTCCTGTCTATTATATCTCGAACGTCTTTGTGTCGAGCGCAGGGACCTCTTCAGCAATCACAATGGCAAAAATCATCTCTCCGGCTGATATCATTTCCATGGTAGCGGAACGTTTCGACAAGGCCCTAAGCAATGGAGACCTTTTCTTCTTCCCATCCACTATCAACAAACATGTAGATTCCGATGTAGAGGTATGTGAGCAGACCAGGCCGCCGTTTAGGTTCAGAAGTATTGACTATTCTGTCTCATGTAGTTTGAGCTCAGACTATGCCCCGCGCTCCAGTATAAACCGCATCTCCCGACGCCCCATTTTGATGCAGATGTTGCTGCCGACGCAGGTTTGGCTCTGCAAGGAGACAAAGGGAGAGTCTTTGATCCGTTTGCCTCCCCACTCAATCCGAATCTGCATCTCGGGGACTTGCATGACGAGCTAAATGACGAGGACTATGTGGTTCTGGTGAGCAGCGATTTCACAGATGCTGTAACGAAAATTCTAACTATTCTGTACGCTAGTTAAATAAATATTCTGTCGTTCCTCAGCACTTCCTCCTGGTCACCAGAGGTTTGTTTAGATCACCGATCTTTTGAATCACAACAGCGCATACTGAAGGTCTTTCTAAATTATCATAGATTTCCAGTCCCAAGGCTCCCCTCTGATGCCGCCGGATCTTCTGCAGGCATATCTCATCCTTTCTGCTGCCCGTAAAGCTGGCAAAATTTTCTTTGCTTTCTATAACTGTAAGCAGTGTTTGGACCTTCTCATATTGTAACTGTGGCATAACCGGATTCCATAAGGCGGCGATAATAGTGGCGCTAGTCAGCCTCACAAGCACATACAATTCATTCCTGTTGAGTCAGAAGACGGCCCTCCCATTGAGCGACTTGCAAGATCCACAAAACTAGAGACATCTGGTGTGTATTGATGCTTTGGATCTAAAATCTTGCATTACATGTGCTAAATTTTTTTTAGATAGACCATTTACACTTACGAAACTGCCCTATGCCAACCACACATTCCGTCTTCCATCCCACTTATCCATGTCCCCGCACGAGAAGATAGAAGAAACACTCGCGGGCGCATTTCTCTCTCTTCTGGATTTGTGTATATCCACCATTCGATATGATCCCGACTATCCCGTTGGAAAGCCGTCGTATAACGTGTTACTCACGTTGGAACATATGTATGTGATTCCTCGGCGCCAGGAAAAGCATGTGCTGGAGGTGACGGGCGAGCACCTTAGTGTGAATGCTCTTGGATTCGCCGGAATGCTGCTGGTAAAGAGTGATGTGGAGTTGGAGGCGGTCAAGAAGGAAACCCCAGGGAAGATATTACGGGGAGTTGGCTTAGAAAGCGTCGATGACTTGCTAATTGCCGGTACTTCTCAAGAGGCCCCGCTGGCTGGACTGTAATAATAGGAAGCACTCGGTTAATTTGCCTCGTAGAATCTTAGCATCGTCATCATAGAGTGTAGCAAGTCATGTACACGGATCTGACATCCAAATGTAGTATCCTGATAGGACTGTTTTGATACGCTCCGTCTGAGAAACAAACATCTTGATAATTCACGATCCCAATTCACGATCAAAGTCTGACAACAAGGCCCCTCCCATGGCATGGACTACGAGGATTCTGAAGAAGAGCCAAAACATTAAAAGAATCAGGGCGATACGAAATGGAAGCTGACCAATGCCAATATTCCTTCAATGAGTAGGCACCTGCGGTACTATAGCTATTCTTCATTCGAATGAAGAGTATGCTGGATTTCCGGTCGTTGGTCGGCGGATAGCCGTCGAAAAAGAAAGGTTCCTGAGAAGGTCAATGACATGCATCCTACGGGGCATTAATGAGGTTTGTATGAAAAATACTCAGGCTTCTGTCGAACCAAGGATTCGTACTTGAGCGTGTTCTATTCAATATGGTCCTACGTTGGTCGCATCCGTATCCGCTCCTGTAGGTTCAAAAGGTCCAAGCTGAACTTCCCTATTGCTGAAGGCGGGAGTGTGGGGATGACACCAGCTTCGAGAAAGGGCGACAAGAATTTTTGTATATGCGGACGCTGGAGAGAGGCATGGCTGATTTCTGACCAAATCCGATTCTGCGCTGATCAACATGGTGGCACCGTGACTGCGAGACTTGTGCGACAACCACCTTTTGTTCTTCCATTTTTACTCCGCGTTTAAAATTTAGACCACATCCTAGGTCGACTACAGCAGCATCGGGCGTAGGGGGGGCAATTTCTGCCTCTCTTTCTGTTGTAACTGTAACGTCGATGCTCATACTGTACTCGAGGATGCCGGGCAACTTGAAGTCTGGAACATATTGTGGCGCCCATCTGCCAAGGGCTTGGTCGATGGAATGCCGTGGCAGTCAGAGGCGGGCATATATCGACATAGACATCCATCTTGCTACATTGCGGGGTCATCCAAAGGTCGCACTGAACACCACCCTGCCTTTTAGTAGTTGGATATGCTCTATCTTGGCCTATATGTCTTTTGAATCAGCAATCTGTCGTACATTGCGGTCGGGAAAGGCTTCAGATACTTTACCAGAACATAGACTTAACCCGCAGGGCGCACGGACAATCCTTCACCACGCCAACATATTCACTTAGTAATAGATACTCTCATCCGAAGATTTTAAGTTTCTCTCATGCAGACCGGGACGACAAACTAGCTTCGATGACATTCCCGTACGGGTTGCGCGGCTGGAGGATAAACGGTGCTCTAGTGCCTGATGACCGTGGAGAAAGCAATGGTCTCACCATCTCAGACTATCAGTGTTCGACTACGTCGCAACTTTCACGACCACCAGTGTTATCATAGTGGTACGTCCTGTATGCTCATATCAGAGTAGCATGAATTGACCTTCACTGTAGCCTTGGATATGGCCCAGATGATGAAGGGTCGAGTATGATCATAAGCATGAAGGCGGCATCGCAGATTACCAGTAGTAAAAGGGCCACTCGACATATTTCAAGGCATATACCCCGGACTGATTCACCAGCGCGACATGGGCAGGCATTTTCCATTCCCATGGTAATGCCCCCTTGCTTCGACCCCTTTATATGAGTCTCTTCGCGCAAGGACATCACGAGTGGAAGACACCTGCCGATGGTCACTGGGATCTGTCCGGATTGTACCTGTCTATGTGCTGGAAGGCACAATGAAACAACTCTTCAATGGTCTCATTAGACTGCGTCAAAAAGTGCTTGCGATGGAGACGAACCTTTATCTACAAACATAGGATGAGTCAACATCGGAGAGGTATAAAGCAACGGTCGTGCCAGTGCGAGTGGAAGTCAAGCAAAACATTCTCCGAGTGCCTTCTTCATACCAATCTGGGCCATCTGCTTATCCTACTCCCGGTCACCAATGGCGAATCGAGACTGGACAGACATCGTGACTCGGAGGGGCTGAGGAGAAAGCAGACGTGAAGATTTTGCACGGCACTGCTACAATGAAATCCGCTATCATGGTGGATTGTTCATGGGGAATTGTGCTGGAGTTCTGGAGCTGCCGGCTTATTTGAAGGAATCGAGGGAAAGATGCGCAAGCTTTCGACCATTTGCAGGTGATTGGTTATCCACCGAGATCAAATTCAACTACGTGCCGTTCTTCTACGAGGAGAAATCCGAGTCTGGTTTAGGGCCTTCCATCTATTCTCTCGAACCAAACGGTCGCTCGCGAATTTCTAGGAAGATAATGGGTGCTGAGACGGTGTGTTTTACTTTCTCTTATGGCCCAACCGGTGGCACTCACCGCTCGCCTAGCCCATTAACTTCTGCCTTGAATACACCCAGCCCGTACGATTTTGGGTGCGCCTCTCGTCCTTATATCTTTTTTTTTTTTTTTTCGTGGGGGAAGGGAATATTCTTGTGCCGGACCAAGTATGCACCGGGTCAACATCATTTTACCATTCCAGGAAAGCACTAGGCGGCGTCGCAAGCTCGTGATCTCTAATATTGTATCGCAGTTGAAGCTATCTATCGCTAGCACCTCGAGTTCTCTGCCATTAGTTATCATTATCTGGACAAGTTTCATGATTATCTACAACATGGCTTGTTCATTTCCGAGTTACCTGACATTGAATTCGCTGATATGGCTTCTAGGTTGCAGCTGCTCTTACGGAAGGCAAACTTTGCGACCCTCGCAACGTAAAAGTTACCCAGGAAGAGCGACTTACATGAGGTGATTGCACCTGCGAGGATCCGCACAGATGACGCTATCTACTAACTTCAGACAAATTCTGCAGCATCCACTATCCTTTATACTAATCATTCGCCCAGCAACCCAGCTATCTATATCAGAAAGGAGCGCTGGACAGACAAGCGCACCTGAGTCTACCAAAACTGCTATCTTCTTTAACGTTTGTTCGGCTTCAACTTGCGAAAAGGGATACTAAAAACCCACCTACGTCAAAAAAAACCTTCTAGTCTTGATATTTGCAAAAATACTCAACAGGAAACCTTGTAGCGCGTCGGTAGAGATGAGTCAACCTTCAACTTTTCTTGTGATATGATGGGTATCCGGTTGGACAGCGATGTTCTTCTACTAGTGACATCCAAGGGAAGGGGCATTGTACTTGCAAATGTATAGTTTTGGTCTTTATTCGATGTAGGATCTCTCGATAAATAATATATCCGAAGGACAGTTGAAAGACTGCAACTCACATTCCTGGAACGCAGACTGAAATTTATCAGAACTATGACTCATCTTGTCGACACAGTCGTAGCTATCCGCGGCGCGGAGGCTCCTAATACGGAGTCCGGTCTTCAACTTCAGCTCTAGAGGGCAGAGTGATGAAGGGGCTCAGCAACTCATCCACCAGACCTTTCGATTAAATCTTCGGCGGAAGCCTCTGCTACGGGGGTACATCCATCAAATTAGTCCTACTACTAGTGATAGAGAGTGGCGGAGGAAGTCTTCAAGCCACCCACAGATTTTGTGCTCCGTCCGCTTCAGTTCTCCCAGTAACAGCCGCTAGGTAGTCTTGAAGAGATACTATTCGGGCAGTTCTCGCGGTGCGTTGGTGTCAACGACGTCATGGTAGAAACGGGTTGCGTAAAACCTTGCTGCCGCCCATTTCTATGTCCGAGTCAACGTCGGTCGTACTCGAGCATGGATGTGAGACTATGATGGCAGCGCCCTGTGTCCACTTATGTCCTCTTGAAGTCGTTTCTTCACTATCTTCATAGGCATTTCGCTCGTGTATCCGCGACTGCAGTGGAAGGAGGTGCAGAGGTGATGGATCCCAGGATGGAGGGCCTCCAAAGATGCAACGGCTTTTCTTGCCAATCTAAACTTTAACTAGATTCGCCTTCTTGCACAGCCCCACGAACACTAGCGATTTTTGACTGAGCACGACCACCATTCACCAAGTGGATATCCCTTCGCAGATGCATCATCCCATCCCCGAATTATCCGAGTCAACTTTGTCCCGGGAAGGCTGTTTCTCTTTCCAAAGATCTTCGAATGGAAGCCCAGCGCTCCCTACCAAGTGGCATTTAGGTACACCGGACTATGATTGTGCCCAACGCGCGTACAACGGCTCTGGGATATTCCGGGATTCCTCGGATTCCTTTCTTTGCAACTGTCAATAGCCCTTTCGGAATATTCTTGTACCGAGCTATCTTCTTACATGAAAGCCAGAAGCTTCTCCGGAGATTTTGTCAGCCAAAGGCCTGGAAGTCTCGAAATCACTTTGCGACACTACTGTGGGTGAATTTAGTGCTTCTCTTTATTGAGCTTGTGCCAAAGGTTATGCAGGAATTCGAAGGAATTATTTCCAACTGGAGGAGTATTATAGTCACGGTAAATTTCGTTCTATTGGAAATACATAGCATTCTTCTGTCTACGGGATAGAATCTTGCATTATATATAGTCGATGGCAGCTCAAAGCGCGACTTCAACTAGCCTGGATAGAAACTCAGAGTCTGCAATTGCTAGTGGCAAGCGAGTCCTTGAAACCCCTTAAGACTCAAGTGCAACCGTATATTGCAAGGCCCATGTGCGCAAAATGGCTAAGATAAACGCATTAGAACGATGTCCTGGCGCACGGATCTTCATTGAAGGTATATAGACCGTCGTGCATAGTGCGCATAAGTATGCCTGTATTTGGCGTGTACATACTGCTGTAAGATGTAGTGAATATTTCCCACGCGGGGCACTTCCCAATGGGCGTATGCTGGTGCCTGTTAATCACAGTTCTGAATATCAGTTCGGGCACTGCCTGCATGAGCTCATGCCAGGTTTCCACAGAGGGCGACTCTCTTTAGATTGAAGTCTTCAGCGAGGACGCTAGCATCATGCCTGCCTTTCCGGGAGCATGTGAGTACAGCATAAACATTCCATTACACCTGATTACTTACTCTACACGCTAGCTTCGTATTTCGTTCCAACTTCAACTTACCATGAGCTCGCAGTTAACTCCTCTGAGGCGGCCTCGTTAGGAGGGTATGCACCTAAAACTGAAGATATATTCCTCGCACTGAAACCATGTCCAAGGAAAAAAGCTAAGACACCTATCATCGCGGGAAGCGTCTGCGGAGGGGTCATGGGGATAGCATGGATCATCGGATTCACTATCTACTTCATGAAGAGGCGGGGGCGGAAGAAGAGGAACCGAATGCTGGCTGAGGGCAAGCCTGTTCCATTGAGAGAGAAGGATGTCAAACCACCAGACGAAAAGATTGTGATTCCTCCAGATCCAGCTGTACTCCTGGGTCACCGACAGCCTGGAGAATCCGCATTTCCGGACGGGCCTCCAAAGAATGAGCGTTCTGCTAGCTTTAAATCCATCCTTCCTCACGCCAACAAATCCTCTGGTAGTTCGAGTTCCAAGATACGCGGCAAGAGCTTCGATAAGAATGGTTCAACTGCAGCTATACTGGACACCTCGCAGACCCAAGAAACCGAGGAAGTCAAAGTTGCCGATGAAATGACAATTCCACCGAAGTTATGATTTTAAATTTCTCGAGAGCTCTCACAGTTTGGTAGTGTTTCGTCTTACCTCCGTGTGCGGCATTTTCTGACTATCTGTGTTGATCAAACGCTCACCATAGATAATGTGCTTATGACTGCCGATGTGCTCGTAGTGGTGGGGTGCGGACTATACTCAGGATATATACCACAAACTATTGGGTTATGCTTGCTTATATTGTACATTTTCCCGTCCGTTTGCTAATAATATGTACTATTTGCATCAGTCACAGAACGCACCCTGGCTCGCCGGCTTTTCAAGAGACACGTCAGCTTCCATCTATTTCATTTCCTTCAATGGACTTACCGCTACATCTCGAGCATATCTCAAGAGTATACCGCGTTTCACATTCAGTTTACCTTTATCGGAGTTATCCCATTCCTGTTTACGGCGCTTTTGCTCCTCCTCGTCGACCAACCAGTTGATGGTTCGAGTTTCGGAGTCGATGACGATTCGGTCGCCGTCCTGGACAAGGGCAATCGGGCCTCCAAGACGAGCCTCTGGAACAACGTGGCCAATGATGAAGCCTCTGCTTGCACCAGAGAAACGACCATCCGTGATTAGCGCGGTCGAGCCAGCCAGCCCTGCCCCTGCAATTGCTCCAGTTGGACCTGTCCCAATATTAGCAACGGTCGGCAAAGATTGGCATAGGGGAGCAAGAATACACACCAAGCATTTCTGGCATTCCTGGAGCTCCCTTTGGCCCCTGGTACCTAAAGATAAGAACCGTCCCTGCTTTAATCTCTCCTGCTTCCAGAGCAGGATAGAAACCTTCGAGGCTATTGCCTACTGTGAATGTTTCTTTTTGTTTAACCAGCGCCAGAAACTCACCTGTCAAAGCATCTCGCGATACCCTATCATAATGGTCAACAGCCAGGAATTAATCTATAAAATTCGTACAAACCTCGAACCGCAGGCCCTCCTTCCCAGTCAATTTCGCAACTGCTGAACCAGGCGCCAGGTTTCCTCGCATGATCGTCAAGTGACCCGTCTTCTTAATCGGATTATCCAGTCGACGCACAACGTCCTGTTTTTCGAACTCCAGCTCGGGGACATCTTCGAGGTTTTCTGCTAGAGTCTTGCCTGTTATAGTGAGTTGACTTCCATCTATGAGGTCCGTGTGGTTCAACAGATATTTTACGATCGCAGGTATACCGCCAATGTTGTGGATATCCTCCATGTAATACCTCCCAGAAGGCCTATGATGGCCTTGTTAAAGAGAGGATCCATAACTTGCACGAAGTAATGCTTACATCAGATCTGCCAGGAATGGTGTCTTATCTGCGACCATCTGGAAGTCGTCGATGGTAAGCTCGATATCAGCTGCTCGCGCCATTGCTAGCAAGTGCAAGACCTAAAAGTGTCATAGCTCAATAATTCACTCTCATGGCAAGGGACATAATCTGCATACAGCATTAGTAGAGCCACCAAGCACGGTGATAATAGCGATGGCATTCAGGAAAGAGTTGCGCGTTAAAATATCCTTGGGCTTGATATCTAACTCGAGGAGATGTTTGAGATATTTTGCTGCTCTGAAGCACTCCTGCGCTTTCTCTAGGGACAGTGGTCAGTCTTGTTAATGATCATCATTAAGTTTCTACTAACGTGTATGAAGAGCAGGGGTGCTTGATGAATAGGGAAGAGACATGCCAAGAACCTTGAACAAAGACTCGTCAGCATTTCTGCACGATTTAGGCCGCAATAGAGAATAATAACCTCCAGCGCCGAACTCATCGTATTGGCGGTATACATTCCTCCACAAGCTCCAGCTCCTGGGCAAGCATGGCGGACGACATCAAACCGCTGTTCATCCGATATTTTGCCCACAGCGAAAGCACCTAATTCAATGACATCAGTAATAAAGACGACCTCCAAAGCAATACGACGCACCATAAGATTCAAAAGCATCCGAGATGTTTACAGTGCCACCTTTTACCTTCCCCATGGACGGACAATCTGACTTTTCATGAGCATTTTATTCATAATTCACGAGGGATAATATGCTCACCAACATGCCTAGTTCCTGCCTGAATGGTACCCCCATAAACAATAATTGTCGGGCGATTATGACGGACGGCAGCCATAAAACATCCAGGCATATTCTTATCGCATCCTGGAATGGAAATATTTCCGTCATAGTGTTGGGCCTTTTCACATTCAACATTTGGCGAAGGAGAACGACAATTGGAGACATACCATCACGACCTATGATGGCGAAAGTCAACACTACGCGCCTATTAGCTTTGAAATGATACTCACCGATTCTATGGAGTCAGCAATAAGATCACGACTCGGAAGACTAATCCCTTGGTGAATATGGTGCGTGTTGCATCGCTTGAGGAAAGCCATCGCTTACGAGTATCGCATTCCTGTAGAAACTCAAGATCAAATATCAGCAAGGCTATAAAGCGGGGGTTTTTACCATCTGTGCCCATGGTAATTGCATCGCTGGTTATGACCAGTATTCAATGAAAAAAGTAAAAGAAAGGTATGCAGTGTTTACCTGACACCAATGGTGTTAAAGATCAAACCAACTAGGTCCTCTTGCTTGCATCCTTCCTTAACATGCTTCGCCAATTCGAGCTCCACAAGAAGTAGGGTTAGCTCCTGCACCTCCTGCCGAATACTGCATGCTTACTAGGTGAGAATTACATGGATTCCCTGTAATACGAAGGCGCAATTTCGGAGGGCGTTATACATGGACATGAACAGACTAGACGCACCTTCCCACCAGATCGGAGATATTCCAATCTATGGCATGTTTCACTAGACTTCTGTGAATCTGCACAGAATGACATGCATTACCTGTGGCTTGTCCATGTCTTCTTCAGTCAAACCAACCGCATAGACTGGATGCGCACTGGATAAGAGCACCGTTCGCGTATTGGTCAAGTACTTACGCATAGCTTGGGCTCCGCCCCGAATCTAATGCCAGAGCGTAAGTCGATGCCAAAAAATAACCAAGTAAGCAGAGACCTTATTCTGTGTCAATTGTGACGAGATCCTATTGAGTTTGGCGGTGGGTAGGCTGGCCGAAGCCTTGAGCACCGGGTGACTTTAAAACGCGACATCAGCGACGAATAAAGGGAGCCTGGGAAAACTCTGACATTTCAACATTGCCTGCAGACGACATGGGGACGACGATGTCAGGTAAACGAGACGCGGGGAAGCTACGTCGCCGCCGGCTTATAAGGATCCTTGGATGAGAAGCTGGACTTCCGGCCCGAGACCAAAAGCCCTGTGACGAAACCATTAGCCAATAGGAACCCTCTGAATTGTCATTCCTTCCGTGACTAAAACATTGTATGTACTGCAAAAACATGAAGACGAATTTAGAAGTCAAGGCCCTGGCTACGGAATGCCTCCAGGCTGCTCTTTGCCTCTGGTTTCGCCATTTCCGCTAGATCGGGGCGTTCCTGCGTAAAAGGATCAGCCATAGTCACATACCATGATAGAGAACATACCATAGATGATAGTGCACGTCGCAGAGTGAACCAAAGCTGATCACTGGTATCACCGCCGTTAGACTCCTGAAGGCTAAGGGCACTTAAGAAATGTTCCGCTGCTTCTTTATAGGCACCGATATTCAAGCCTATATCACTGCAGTCGGCGTTTTATTGCAACGCAGAGAAATCATAACACGCACAGGCAACTCCAACGTTATAGATAGCACGGGTATACGTGGGCCGTAACTGCAAAGCTTCTCGATAAGCCCCTAAAGCTTCCTCGGGCTTATTACCATTCGACAAGCAAGAGCCAAGTCTGTTCCATAGAAGATAATCCTGATAAATAGTCAGTAACGGTTCATTAACAAGAGCGATTTCAGTACCATTGGCCTTGCGCCCAACGCGCTCTCGAAGCAATCCTTAGCACGATCATACTCTCCGTTGGTATACGATAGAACACCAAGGCCAATCTGGACGTCAGGATCCATCACACCTTGACTGTGCTGCGCTCGCGCTAGGTTTATAAACACATCCGTTATGCGGTTATGCGTGTCCCAGGAACTGTTCGTAGACATGGCTTTTATAGTCTCCTCGGGAATGGGATGTGAAGGAAAACGAGCCCTGAGCCAGCGGAGCAGCATTGTTTGCGACCCCCGATCGTACGACTCGTTCGTGAATGATATAGCCAGAGACTAACATCGCAGGCTGAGCTAAAGGCAGACTAACAACGGTTGTAAGATGAGACGTACCAGCATTCCAGCACCAGCAGCGCCGGCTTCCTCGGCTTTTTGCACTCCATGTATCAGAGCTCGCATGCCAGCCTCTTCGCGTTCGTCCATATTGCGGGTCTCTCCAAGCAAGATCCATGTTTCATAACCACCTTCTCCGAGGTCTCCCTGCTGAATCGCAGCTTCGAGCATTAGCGCCGCTTCAGTTAAAGAGCCATTCTGCTCCAGTAAAGCCTTGGCATCGTTCAGCAGTGATCGGGATGACGATGGATCCAAGTATTTATTGTTCATTTCTGCAATTTACGACAAAAATCAATCTCCCACAGCAAATGGATTCGAAACAGTCGCTCAGACTCACCGAACACATAGTCTCCCAATTGAGGAATACCCTCGGTGTCGAATTTAATAGCACCCGAAGTGTTTCCAAAGTCCCCCATGCCACCTTCCCATGCCTGCTGCATAGAAGCACCGTAATCGTTGTCCAACTCATCCCGCTGGGCATTCATGAGTTGCGAAAATTCTGCCTCCCATTTGGCTAGGTCTTCCTTCGGGGGCGGAGCATCTGACTTTTGCAGTTCTTCCCAAACCCTGTGTATTCAATTGAATACCACCTCGTACCAAGGTCGATGCTCCATATAACTCACTTCTTGAAGTCAGTCTCCGGGCTTTCTGCTTCCAGAGAAGCGTTCTTGAATGCTTCTTCGATGTCAGTAACGCCATCCTCCAATTCCACGATCCGTGAAGTCTCGGCTTCTGCAGAAGATAGCGATGCTGCCACCTGAGCAAAAGCAGCTTCGAAGTCCGCCTCCTTACTTTTCCCTTTCCCTTTCAAATCCGCAACGTTATAGTTCGCGCCCATGCCGTACATCATGGCATTGCTCGTGCCATACATCCCCATGGACATGGAACCCGCATACATGCCATTAGACGACATGTAAGAAGGTCTTTGTTGATCTACTCGCACGACTAGTTAGAAAACATATAAACCCTAGGATAAACAACTCACATTCAGAAAGACCCGGCATATTCTGCTGCATGGCCTGACCAGGAGATACCACCTGAGGAGCATTTCCAAATTCCGACGCCCATGCAGCTTGGGCTTTCGATTCTTCGAACGCCCGCATTCCGTTCTGTTGTTCCATGACCCACGCTTCATTCAAGTCTGGTCGCCCTGCCATCTCGCCCATCCGGGCTAGCTCAGCGGGATGAGGTGATGCGAATGCAGGACCCATTCCATGTCCTTGAGAATTTGCCTCGAAGAATTGGCGCGCGAGCGCCAGATCATGTTCGTTCGGGGCGACTGAAGCAGAAGATCCCGGAAGTGCATGAAGCTGGAGAACGCGTCAGTGATTGAGATCTTCAGAAGACATTATGTCCTTAGACGTACTCTTGAAGAAGATGGGCCTGATATCCTATCCTGAAATGAGAGTTAAGTATTCTTACCCTGCACGTAAAAAGGTGCTGGGCTCTTACTTGCTGTAAACTCCGATCACCTTCGGCGTGTTTGAGGACCTGTGAGAGAGGATTTGCTGGAGCAGCACATTCCGATCCAGATATGAGCCCTTGGAACGACATGGTAGTAGTAAATGAATGGATGGAAGGAATTCGCTGGTGAGAGGTGTCGAATACGGATGAGTAAGAGCACGCCGGCGGTGGATAACTTTCGGGAATGAGGAATGTGTGTGCGGGGTTAAAGGTCGGCGGCCCGAAGGTTGCCGGAAATAGATTCTTGTACGAGACTGATTATCACGGGCCAGACGTAGGCCCAGCCTCCACAACTTGACTTCAGTGCGCATGATTTCACTGCACAGAGCTTCCATATATACACAGTTAATCCATGAATCAAAGAGTGACATCGTATTCATTTTCAACTTCTTCTTGTACAACTTCTTTCCGCAATGTTACACTACATACTACGAATCTTGGTGAAAGTACACAGTTAATTCTTTAGAGCTTCGAGCTTCCGACAGCCTCGAGGTAACGCTTCTCGGCTTCGTCAAAGTTGATGACGGACCAGATGGCGTTGAGGTACTAAAAACGGGTTAAATTCAACCATTTGTTCACGAATAAATGGGAAGGACGCACATCGGCCTTGACGTTAAGATACTGGAGGTAGAAGGCGTGTTCCCAGATGTCGACACCAATGATAGGAACGTGGGTCAACAGAGGGTCCTGGTTAGGGGTGGTGGTGATCTCGAGAGCCTTGTTGGCGGGGTTGAGTCCCTGCAAAACCATAGAGATTAATGGGGTGAGAGAATGCGGAATGAGCTTGATAAAAAATAGATAACGCACGAGCCAGCCCCAACCAGATCCTTGAATACCAGCAGTAGTAGCATTGAACTCCTTCTTGAGGTTATCGAGGCTGCCAAATGCCTTAACGATAGCCTCCTTAAGAGGACCATCCTTCAGGACGCCACCATTGCCCTTCTTTTCAGAAGCAGCAGGTGCAAGGTTCTTCCAGAAGAGGGAGTGGTTAATGTGGCCTGAGAGGGAAAGTGAGTTTGATTTCGTCGAAGAAAGTTCAGGTAATGAGATACTCACCACCGCCGTTGAACTTGAGGGCAGCCTGGAGAGCAATGCGTTCCTTGGGAGTGGAAGCCTTGGCATATGCTGCCTCAGCGGCATTCAGAGCATTGACATAGGTCTGATGGTGCTTCTTGTGGTGAAGCTCCATGATTTGATGAGAAATGAAGGGCTCGAGAGCATTGTAGGCGTAAGGAAGCTCGGGGAGGACGTTAGACATTGTGGTAAGAGGTGGATGAGTTGGTGGTGGGACTTGAGTGGACTTGGGCGGACTTGGGCTGGGAGGAAGACAATCAGATGGGTATTGCTAAGCACCGTATACTATCGATGACTCGGATGAGCATGACGTCGTTGTGAAATCACGTCTTACATATCTTATATCACGTTGGGATTCTGCACACTCAGCGCCATTGACCGAGTCACTGGCTAGTCAGCGAACTTCTTCACAGAATACAACACAATAAAGGAAGTACAACATACACGCAACGTCCTTACATGGTATCGTACACGGTGGTACAGAGCATATTCTATATAGTAGCCAGTAGTGTCCACACCAACGAATGTTCCTCAAACACTCATCTTCATCGCGATGCTTGCGTGCGGATTGTACCCTTCCACCACAAAATCGCTGTATACGAAGTCCTCGATGTCGGATATATCGTCCCGAGCCCATCTCAGCTTGGGGAATTCCCTTGGTTCGCGCTTTAGTTGCTCCTCCAGTGCATCGACGTGGTCTCTGTAGACGTGCGCATCTCCGAGTTGGATGATAAGTTCGTGCGCATCCGTCCCAGTGACATGCGCAATCATGTGAGTGAGAAGTGCGTATGACGCGATATTGAAGGGTATGCCCAGTCCCAAATCAGCCGAGCGCTGATACATAAGGCAAGAAAGTTTCGGCTTCTGGGAAGGGTTTGTAGCAGGGGGAAGATGCACGTAGAATTGGCACATCATATGGCATGGTGGAAGAGCCATCAGAGGGATATCTAGACAAAGTTCACAATTTAGATATACATATACAAAATGATTTACAGAATCCTGTACCTTTAGGGTTCCATGCACTAAGAATTATACGGCGATCAGTTGGATTTTCCTTGATTTTTTCAATGCATTCGCGTAGCTGATCGACTCCGTCTCCGGTATAATCATTCTCGCAATCGACGTATTCCGCGCCAAAGTGTCGCCACTGGAACCCGTACACGGGCCCTAAATCTCCTTCGCGTCTATGCGCGAGCCCTCTGTTCTCCAGGAATGCCTTGGACCCGTTGCCATCCCAGATCTTGATGCCTTTTTTTGAGAGCAATGTCGAGTCGGTTGATCCGTGAACGAACCATAACAGCTCCTCCACGATTCCGCGTAAGAAAGTACGCTTGGTTGTTATGAGGGGAAGCGTGGAGTCGGCGAGAGAGAAGCGAAGATTGGATGGTGCGAAGATTGAGATGGTGCCAGTACCGGTGCGGTCTGGACGAATATCGCCCGTGTCCAAGACGCGTCGAATGAGGTGAAGGTACTGGTATTCGTCATGTTCTGCTTCTTTTTGTGTGGTAGAAACGCAAGGACCATTCCCGTCTGGCATCATGAAGAATATAAGGAGAGTTGTAGGAGTATATCGCGTCCAGAGGTTAAGTGAGTAAGAGGAGGAAGTTGAACGCGTCTCGTCACGCGTTACGATTAGTTTCTCAAGGCTCGTGCCAAATAGAACCATACACTTCTCACGTCGCAGACTGCAGTTTACTCAGGAGGAAAATTAACGTTGCGAGCTCGCCGCTCGGAGACTGCGAGGAATTCCATCGTGAACATACTCTACAGCAGTCACGGCAATTATTCTCGATTGATAAATCTAACTTTCCTCTCCCATAAACATGGAGAGGAACTTGTTCAACATGAGAACATCATGCAAAGAACGTGAACAGCTATTGACGTTAAGATGGGGGGAAAGATTTCTGCAAGTAGCTGGCAATACGATGCCATACGAATGAATGAACTAGTATTTCCGACAGAATAAGAGAGCGCTTGGGAGGCAAGCACTGGCGTTTCGGAAGGGGATGCTTCAGAGGTATGAGTATTCACGAAACCAATGAATGATCATTTTGAGCCGCTCAGTCACGCGAAGCAATGCCGTTTCAAGTGTTTTTGTAGGAGAGCACAATGCAGTGAATACAGCGTGAGGGTAAAGGGTAGAAAAAGACAGCGTTTAATCGAAGAGCCCGAAGCCCTGCGAAAGAGAAACGCAGTCAGCAATGCACACCAAAGTGATAGGCAATGATCACACACCATGTCGTCGTCTGATTCCTCCTTCTCCTCCTCTTTCTTCTCCTCTTCCTTGGGTGCCTCGGCGGCAGCAGCGCCGGACGAGGCAGCAGGGGCGGCACCAGCGGCAGGTGCACCTCCACCAGCACCAACGTTCGAGAGGAGCTCCTTCACATTCTTGCCCTCAAGGGCTTTTGCGAGGAGAGTTGCCCAGATGGGCTCGAGCTCAACATTGGCGGCGTTTGTCAGGGCAACAATTTTGTCCGCCTAAAAATCTAATAAGCACAAATTTTCCTTGCGCACAATGGAGCCAATACGAACAGTGATTTCGATCCCTTCATCGGCGAGGATGAGGGCAGCATATGTCGGGGCAAGGTCTGCGGAGGCCTATAAGTGAAAAAGTGAAAGAGTCAGCAAAGGTCATCCAGAGCTGGCTGCTTGCATCCAGCGAAATATGGGCTGTTCACGCCAGGAAAACGGGATGGCAGCAGCCATGACAGAAATCAGGGCATAAATCTCACCATTTGGACGAGGACAAGGACGAAGGACGGGTCGAGGACTGCGATTCAGAAGTGGAGGTCGTGGATTTGTGTACTTGCGGAAGGAGTTGGATGTGCTACTGGGTTCCACGTGCTTGCCACGCGAGCGAGAATTGCCTTATTTGGAACATTCGCCCTCTATTAGACACAGTGAATTTGGTTGGAAATTGTATAAATCAAAGTGTATAAATCAAGGTACTCTTGCTGAATTTTAGGAAATGACTCGCCTGAGCTTCAGAAAGTTGAATGATTTGTTTAGCAGAATGACTAGTATGTAGTATAATATGCTGCCAATGTTGATACATCTCTGTATCGAAATACTACGTAGTACACAAGAATCTATAAACATTCAGCGTGCGTGAACATGGCAACAGACGACGTGATATTTACATCTTTCCAGGCTAGATTTCAGACACTAAATAATACAGCAAACTTGAAGACATTATTTGGTCGTTTCTTGAGACAGGGTTTCAGAATCTGTGGCAAATTTAGGCGTCATGTGCTCCGTCGAGTCTTCAAGAACTGCAGAACCTTGCTCGCTTCTTTCTTGAGACGGGGATGGGTGTTTAAGAGAATTTTAGGTGTCGAACACTCAATCAAATCGTGGAATAAAGGATAATCCTGATCCCTCATTACTCGAGGCGGGAATCGCGAGTTTGAGTCAAATTCAGTCGTCAAATGGCTTTTCGTTGATTCTTGGAATGAAGAATAACCCTGTGTCCTCGTCTTCGGAAAGGGGGATTGCGGAAACTAAATAAATTCAGCCATCAACTGCCCTGCCAAATCTTATAGGGAACAATAATCGTGGTCTCTCATCCTTTGAGACGGAAGCGGCGAGGATGAGATGAAAACAGACGTCGAGTGCCCTATCAAATCCTGCTCGGTCATTGCTGAAGACAGAGCTGGGGAGTGGATGGAATAAGAACGTCCAGGACGTTTTACTGGATCCAACTCGATCAGTTTTTGATAGTGACGTTGCGCATGTTAGTAAAGGGGCAGCAAAAGGTCTGGGCTTTGGAAAAATAACCTTGATTGGTCGTCCGTTGAGAAGAGGGCTTCCAGGAAAAGTGACGTGTCGAATCCATTGAATCTTGGATTAAAGAATCGTCCGAGGTCGTCCTAAATCGAGGCGGGCGGATCCCTGCACATCTAGCCGAAAAGAGAATCTATGCTTGGCCCCTCGTCGAATATATTCCGTTGCACATGACGCTTCATTTTCATCTGTGACCTGTTTTCGAGCTGTGCCAGAATTCCGTTCAATCGTGCAGGCCATACCAGATCTTTTCCTAGTGAACCTGTCGGTGGTGCAATAGCTTTAAGAGGATCTATGAATCGGACAGCCACTTAAGTTCTGCTACACAAAGGGGAAGCCCGAGATACCGCTGTTATCACTGTGGTGAGAGACTGGTGTATAAAACGGTGGCTTACCTTTCCGAATGTCTCTGCCGCTCTGTGTTTTTGAAACAGAAACTTTGCAGAAGAGCCTATAGGTTTCCTGGTAAGATCGCATAACTTGCAGAGAAAAGGAAGATGCTCACGAGGCATGTTGGGAAGAATCGAGTAGGGATATCAGCGAATCAACTGTATACAAAATTGGTACGAGATTTTGTGATGGTTTCAGCCTAAGAGAAGGTGGTGGATAGAAGGGTGCTAAAGAAAGACGATAAAGATTATAGCGCTTTCGGCTGGCGTTGTGATCGAACCATTTTAACCTGCCATTTCCGGACCCCTTCTCTAGACATTTGCTTTCATGTAGGTCATCCGCTGAATAGCTGAGAATATGGCAAACAATGCGGAATCCATAGGTAGGCAGAGATCGAGAAAACTTTGTTACAGTCGACGCCAGTCATGGAGTCCGAGTCGTTGGTTGAGGCGATAACTGAACAGACCAAATCAGCTTCGCGTCAGTGTCACATGATGCTCAAGAAGGACACGCCCTCACGTGAGAGGCGCGTTTGGTTCAGGTTTAGAAAGATCAAGCCGGTTCCCACGATCTCTGTTTGTTGAGCAACTCTGACTTGCTCTGCTGCCTGCACCTTGCCACAGCATTAGGCTGCTCTCGACATCGACATACACATCGTACCCGTACTACATCTCACTATACCAAGCTGTAGGGACGCCAGACTGCCTTCCCAATGGCGTCCCGCAAATCCCCTTTGAAGGAGCGTCTGCTCTCCAACTCCCCAGATCCTATCAAGTCTTCCATCCTCCGGGAGTCCGGCATGGGTTGGAATTCCCCTCCCACTGGGTCTATCAGCTCTGCTACCAGCGGCAGTTCTATTACTTCGCCCCTTCGTATTGCCAAACGAGATTCTCCGGGACGTCCTAGAGTCCCTGATGTAGCCCGCCGTTCTTCATCGAGCTTCAAGCACGTCAGAAACAACAACCTTGTTTCAAAGTCGCCTTTCAAGTCCCAGATTCCTACGCCATCGACGCCCTCTCGCACGCCGATCACATTCCCCACCCGCCGGGTATCTGGCGAGAAGCGACCTCGTCCTCCGTCTATGCACGAAGAGGCAGAGACGGAAAACGAGCGTCCATTCTCGATGAAGAGAGATCGAAAGCAAAGCAAAGGCTTTCAAAATCTTATCGAGCGAGAGCCTGTGAGCAAAAGCCCATTCAAGGTTCAGCAGACTATCCCCAAGCAAGAGGAGAATCGACTTCCCCCACCGCCTATTCCCATTACTTCTCGTGTACCAAATCCATCCTTTACTTCAACAACACCTTCTCGAACTCCGGCTCCTATACTATATATTAGGCCATCTCCAGGTCGTTCATCGCTTGTATCGAAAAGGATGCACGGTCCGCGTCTCACTGGGGATGCCAGGAGAGGGCGTAGAAAGACTGTTTCGTTTGATGAACGTTGTGACGTCGTCGAATTTGACCGCGAGGAGGAGGATCCTGAAGACGCATACGATAGCGCGGATGATGAAGAGAGGTATGGTACTCCGGAGCCCGAATATGAACATCAGGACGACCGAGATGATCCATTCTTCCAAGCGCCCCAACAACAGAAAGTAGCAGAAGACGATCCCATGGAAGAGGATGCATCTTATGAGAGCATCCAGCTTTCAGATGTTGGCTCAAACCCGGCCATGCCCTCTCTGCTTGATCCCGATGCTAGCATCACTGGTCTTGTCGACGAAATGTTTTCCACCGTTGCGCACGGCATAGCTGATATATCAGGGAACAGCACTCCTCCACGCCACGCTGACATTCCCACCGATCTTGACACGGAGGATGGCGTCCCCTTCGGACGGAGTCACCACGTTGAACGGTTTTTGCAGCACCATGAGGAGCACAACTTTACCAACAACTCACCTCGCCACTCTCCCATCCAACCCCCACACTTTTCTCCCCGTGGATCACCGCATCAGTCCCCTCAGATCCGTAACTCTCCTCGTCAGAACAGTAGTCCTGTACAAGGGTATCCGTATACTTTCAACCTCCCCACACATGCGTCTCCTCATGGCCCTCCAGCAACGCCACCACGTCGCTCGCCAATGCAACATAACACGCCGCCGCTTGGCAGATCGACGCATGTCGAGCGAATTAAGGAAGCTAGAGAGGCAGAGAAAGATGAGGATGTAGAGGAAGATGTGCAAATGCTACCCGGTAGTCCTTCACCCATGAAACACTCTGCGAGCATGTTGGGAACGAAGTCGATTCCAGAAGAAGCTCTGGTACCCAGGTTCGCGATTCCTGGAGGTTAGTATTCTTTCTTATGCTCTTTCTACGAAAGTTTCTTATCTGGGTTTTTGTAAATAGCGACACATGCGGATACAGGAGCTAATCTCAGTGCCGATATAGGTTCTGACCCTTTCGCTCTCCCGCGCATTCAAGACGAACCTTCCCTTCGTGCCGACGTCGATACGTCTAGTCAAGCAGATAACTTAATCAGCCATCCCCAGCCCTCGCATGAAACTCCCGACATCGAGGAAGACTTAGTACGCGTCATCGCTCTTGGATACATGCAAATAATTAACCTAATGCTCCATTTTAGCATCCTCACTCCCATCGAGACGACGAACATGCTTCACACTCTCCGAGTGAGGCGACTCAAGCCGCTCTTCCCAGGCAGGCTTCGCGTTCTCTTCCATCCCCTCACGGCCAAGACCCCCTTTCTTCCGTTCTCCCTCGCTTTGGATCGCCCTCTTCCTTCTCCAACCGTGCTGGCTCTCCTGCTGAACGCTCCATTCGCAATGGTTCACCCGTCACCCATCCGACACGCGTAGCTTCCCCTGCCGGTCGATCTTCCTCTCCTGGACTCATAGCATCCAGCAGTAACCAGAGCATTGGTGGCAGCAGTGGTGGAAGACAGAGGATCAGCCGAGAGGACGTGAAGCGACGCTTGATGCGACGGAGGAGCTTTGGAAGTCCTGGTCCAGAGTTCGAGAATGACTTGTTGGATGTGCCCTCGAGGAGAAGTCCTGGGCCAAGTCCGGCAACGAGTGAAATTGAAATCCGCTTGCATCAGGAGATGGACTCGGACGAAGAGGAGGAAGAGGAGCAACATCATTATCGTCAAGAGGATAAGGAGAGGGACAGGATGTCCGTAATGACTGGGATGACGGATATGAGCACGGAGACTGCCATTGTTCAAAGCGCGGAGAAAGTCAATCTGGATCTAAGCGTCGGTGCACTTGTAGAGCCCAACAATAACGAATTCGGTCTTCTAGGGACCGGAGGTGGACTGCAGATTGACTTTGGGAGTAGATTTGGCATGGGGGGACTGGGAATGGGGAGCACAGGGTCTAGGGACAGTTTGGGGGTCATCACTCGGGAGGGCGAAGTGAAGGCAGGAAGCGTCAACAGCGGGAGCGTGAAGGTTGGCGACGTGGATGTAGACATGGACATGAAGAGTGCTCTGGACAGACTCATGGATGACGTTGCTGGCGCTGGTGCTAGCGATCGACCGGATGACTCAATGACAACTGATGATTGCGACTACTCTTACGGCCAGGACGATCACCGCTCCCCCGCTACCAGTAACTACGTTAACAGAAACGCTGCTGGATCGTCAACTATTGCCCCCCCCGTTCCTCCCAAAGATAACATCAAGAACCGCGAGCAAATCATATTAGAGAAACGTCGCGAGACACGCCGAATAGCAGAAGAGGAAGGCGCGGCTTTCTACAGTCCACCGAAATTTGGAAGTCGTGGGGGTGTGTCCGAGCAAAGACAACAGTTAGGTATTGGTCGTCCTAGCCGGAGACGGAGTATGAGTACAGGTGATGCCGAGGAGCTGGGCGGGGGTGCGCAAAGAAGGGGAAATGTGTTGTTGGATGTCAAAGAAGTGGCGGATGATGATGGGTTGGTGGATAGTATTGAGAAAGAGCTCAAGAAAATGGTAGAGAAGCCGTCAACTTCAAAAGCCGTGAGTTTTTCTTCAGAATGGAACTACGGCATGGGCTAATACTGCTTTGCCGTTAGAAATACCATGTGAGAGAACGTGAAGGCACCATATATGCATCTTCGGATGATAAGGTGTCGCATATGGCTGGGGCAGGGGACGTAGATGCTGGAAAGGCATGGAGGACTGTGCGACGTCCTTCCGACATGGTAGGTGTTCCTGGTTGTTTCCAAGAGCTGTTAATTCTTATTTTAAAATTATTGTTGCAGAACGAGTATTCCAAGCAAATTAAAGAATACAGAGCTCAACAAAACCCTGGAAAGGCATACGGAAAGGTCTTTGTTAAAGGTTTGTTTTTAAGACTTGTGTGTTTGCGTGCCAAAATCTAATCATCTATGAACGATAGTCCTCGGGGTTAGAGGCATGCACCTTCCTCTACCACAGGAGGCGACGGCAATGACTTGCACATTGAATAATGGCATTCATTTCGTCACCACTCCAGAATGCCGATTGGCTCAAGATTGCACTATCGAGCAGGAATTCGAACTGTACGGTTATATTTTTTTCTCAGTTTTCTTATTCTAATAAGAGACTATTAGCATCGAGCATAGCAAATTGGAGTTCACTCTTACTCTGAAAATTCGTCGCGATCCACACATCATTGCGCAGGGTAGAGCTCTGGCTCCTAGGCCAGCTCCAGTCGCAACACCGCCCATGGCTGCCCAACCGCCACCACAGCAACACCGAAGTGGTATGCGAAGCTTCTTTTCATCATCGCCGAAGAAGTCGTCAAAAGAGAAGGTAATAGCACCAGTACAGCCTCCACCCCCTGCCCGGCCCCAACCAGCCCAGCCTCTCCCGGAAAATCTGGCCAGATACCTGAAGTCGGATGGCACGCTGGCACGAGTATTCATCTCCTTCAAAGATGTCGCCGCTCGGTGCGATACGCGACTCTTTGAGACTAGTTACCCACTAATTGGCCAACGAGTGGAGGTCGGGGGTAAACTCTCGACACTACAGGTTGGGGAGCTTGTCTTGCAACTCTTTAGATTACCGCCCCTCCCCGGCATCCCTCCTGAACAACTACCGCAGAGTTTGGAGGAATGCCATCGAGGGTTACGGTATCTAAACTGGCATAAAGTCACGTATTTCCAGGGAACTCTCACTCAGAGTGGCGGCGATTGCAGTGTAAGTGGTCTCTGCGAGTATAGTATTCACTGGCTAATAATCATTCTAGACGTGGCGTCGACGGCAACTGCGGGTTATTGGCTCAAATTTAGTGGCATTCAACGATGTGACAAAGAGAGCGACGGCGACTATCGATTTAAAGAAAGCCATTGCCGTCGAAGATGACCAAGAGGCCCGAAGTAATGCTCTCAGTCCTGACTCAAGAATGTCAGGTCGCAGCAGCCGGTATGCTGACGACTACGACGGTCTTTATGGAGTTGAACGATCTTTCCGAATAATCTTCCCAGTGGACCAGGAGATAATATTCTTTGCGGATACAGATGAGGAAAAGGCTAGATGGTGTGTCCGTTTCTACTTTTATGTGGTTCATGGATATTCAACATCTTGATTCAGGCTCGAAGTATTACGTGCCCTTGTTGGCCATATTCCACCTCATCCGTTGTGGGCAGAACTCCTGTGGCAGCGACAGGAGGAACTGTCAAAGCAGGCACAGGCAGCCCAGCAGAGAGGGCAGCCATCGTCACAGGCTATTCCTCGTCGATAGCGGAAAGACACATCTGATTTCTTTCTTGTGACATATGTTCTCTTCGTTGAATTTGTCTTTGCATATCGCTATTTTGTTAACATGTCTGTATTCGAAGGTACATTATTCCCTTATGACCTCATAAATTCTGTATTGTGCTATTAAATCAAGCTGTTCGTCGTCCATGCCAAGTAGTTCACCAAATGCATCCATTTCCTCGTCTCTGTTGAGTCTGTTCTCAGTACAATGTATGTATACACATGTTGCCGCTGACAAGGACTCACAGTGGGCAGAGTCAAGCGGTAACATTGTAAGTGACCGTACCATTTGATCGGACTTAACGGCAAATTCCAACCGACTGAGGAAACAACACCGACTGAACTTTTCTTCCATGATATTGGCGTGACCTTGCAGTCCCTGTATTACTACTACTCTGTCAAGTTTCAGGGCTGATTTCGCGCTTATCTCAATTAATTATATAGGGTCAATGCATTAATGCCACTCTTATCGTCTTTTTGATATGTGATAATGGACGTCTCGACAGCCTTCAATTACTTCATCAAGCATCTTCGCTGTTCAAGTGCTCACAGTAGCATTCTGCCATCCAAGAATGAACACGATTCCTCCAAATTCCTGTGACCCATTCTCAAGTCAACAGAACATTTTGTTGCAGATGAGCAGATGATGTTCTTCCAGCGGCATTCGTCGCGTCGGACTGCCTATTAGCGCAGGTCCATATCATGGAATATTTTCAGATGTGAGTCCCGACTCCCTTCACTGAAAACTTCCATCCTTCTAATTTTCTATGGCTCGAATGAAGATGCTAATGAATCCCCATGCCATATTCCAGGAATCGTAATGAGTTGGATTCGAAGCCAACGGCGTGACATATAATAAAATAACCAGAGCATCCTCAGTTATATTCAACCCTATCCTCCTTCAGATTCCTGTCTTCGGTACTGATGCCATATACTCCATTTATAATTCTCACATTTGCTTCTAGAGCGGAGGTTCCAAACATACCTCAGTTGGGATTTTCTTACGTGGTCATCACTTTGGCGAGCTTTATCCTAATGTTTTGTTGTATCTGCAGTTTTATATGGTTTGGAAGAAGGTGGCTGCTCTGGAAGACAGTGTTCCCGTCTTCTAACATAAATTTGGCTCCTTTTGAAAGTGTCAAGCAAGTTCCAGGTGTATTTAATATGATCGCGGGTATTGTTCTATTCGTTATTCTGCAGTTAAATATTCGAAATGTGAGTCTGCATTCTTCATATTTTCTCAACTACGTAGGTGTTAACCCACAGCTTTCTCACCTTAGCTCCTAAATCTGAGTTAACTCCTGCTTCTGTTTCCATTTTACACCACTTGCGGTAAGGGTGCTAAGTAATACGGCCATATTGGTGCTGGTGCTAGTTAAGTCGAATCTCTTCCAGGGAGATGAGCGATATACCCAGTTGATTGTATTCGGCGCCCTACGAATCCAATGCTTTATAGCAAGACAACGTCGCCATCTGATACGTGATGCTCGCATTTCACACTATGCCAGTAGTTAGCACACCTTTGGGTTTCTTCCCGGTCTTTGGGTCCAAACAAATATGTTTTGCTCTCCATGGTCCAGCTCCGTTGAACATTTATAAGTAAGCATTTTATTTACTGACACCCTTTTGCCTTGGAGCTGATGTATTTCGATCTTTTTCATTTTTTTTCTCGCGGCCTGGACTCCACCACAAGCTGCGCAATCTGGACGGGATGGGCTACGTTCTCTGATCCTTACAAGATGCTACCTGGGCATTTTCACTCTTTTGTACGTCGAGGTTGAAGCACACATGTATGTTTTCCTTTAGCTGATAGCAAGATAGACAGCCATCGCCTTACAACGTAACATTTCCTTCCTCGACATCCCCAATCGTAAATTTCCGGTGACTTCAATTGAGATGTGCAGGCACGTTTACCTCTTTTCGTCTGATCCGGTAAACGTCTTACGGTAAATTTCGTAAACTGACGACACCTTTGGATGATTTCTGCATATGATAACTGACCTCCTCACTGCACGCTGTACCTTGTTCATGACTTTATTCGGAATCGCTTCAACTTCCCGAGGCTCTGAGAGTCTGAGTCCGATCCCGTGGTCTATAAAGAAAACCTGCACGTGAACATCTTTTGTACTTACTAATTCAAATTCTGAAGACCGTGGACGTTTTGATCTCAGGTTTGATTGTGATCTAGGATCGACCACTCGTATGGTTTTGTGCATACGGATATCAGATTGGCAACTTTGTTCCCAGAGCGCTCGTAGGTTTTTCAACGCTTTGTGGAGTTTCTATTAGTGTCAGCTCTGCGAGAGCACATATTGGCTTCTCATGCCTGTCATTACACTTACTCGAGTTCCCCAGGTAAGTCTATTTCACGCCTTGTGGATCACTACAGGAACCGCGCTTATGATCCTTTGAATCTAAGCAAGTCAGTTGATCAGCCTGGGAAGACTAGGCGTCAATCTTGTCGACTATTTTCAGTCTCACAACATTCGGCTTTGTTCACTAACTGCCTTCATCATTCACCACCACTCTATCAGCACCCTCCAACACCGCTAGTGGGGCACTTGCAAACTGCCTCCACACAACGAGGGCCCAGTACATCGTGCCGCCTTTTGACCGCGCATGATCGGGGGGGGGTTAATACGCATTTAGAGATACACTCTGCAGATTGGCGTTTCAAGGAACACACCGGGGATACGAGCGTCGAAAGGTGTGTACGTGCGCGTGACGGTGAGTAATGATATTCATGTTGTACTTTCACCGACCTCAGTGAATGCTCGACTTCTTTACTAGTTGTTTCTTATGTCCCCCCAAGAGCGTTTGCCCACACTGAAGAGCGCCTATGACACCTTGAATTTTGTACCGTACGCAACTGCCCCAGCAGCAGCTGGTGGGGAAGCTGTCAATCGCAGCTCTGGTCTGCACCTATTTCTTCTTCTGCGCCTGTATCCGTTCATCTGACGCACAGTTCAGTGGCAGCGCTCGCTTTCTTGGTCTGGGACATCATTATCACTTTCGATGACGAAGTAGGTTTCATCCGATCTCATTCTTAGCAAATAATAGATACTAAGCATTATTGAACAGGTGAAGCTTATGTGGTCGTGAGTTCTATCCACGATTTCGGATTTAAAGCACCACTGAGGCTTAACTTTTGGTCTTACAGACGACCATGGAGTTATACGAAATTTGTGTACTTCTTTGTACGCTATGTGCCTGTATTTGTCGAAATGTGAGTAGTATTCTTCGTTTCATGTGCAGTTATTCATCCCTAGAGTAAAGCTCCATCCTTTTAATAGGCTCTGAACTGACGCCCCACTTCAAATTCACCTCTCATGATTGTTATATATGGGAAGTATACCAAGGCGTAGCTGCCAACGTCATCGTTCTGACTGTGGACACAATACTTATCATGAGAGGCCAGTTATTTCGTATTATCCGCGCCTGCTATGCATGCTGATGCCAATTATTTCTGTAGTGCACGCGTTATATCATGGAAACAATCTCATACGACGGCTAATTGCTCTACTCTATGTTCTTGAAGCCATTGGGATGGCCGTTGGCCTTGCACTAGGATTACCCAAAATAACATTTGATGACATCTGCCTCACAGTTGATGTTCCATGGACCCTTGGCATTTATGCGTGAGTGTCCATACTTACTGCGCATCTATCTTCTTCTGATCGTATGCACAGAGGATCATCGGTGATATTCCAGACCATACTATTCGGGCTTACGGTGTGGAAGTTTATCGAAGCTGCACGATCAGGATGGGGAGATGTCCCTCTAATTATGCTGTTAATGCGGGATGGCACTTGGGCGTTCTTCATGCTATTGTGTGAGTGTATCTCGTTATTTTTTCTTGAAATTTTATATTTAACAGAAATGCTACATTCCCAGTCGTCTATGTAGCCCAAGTATCCCTGTTTGCACTAGGCAATCATGCATTTTCAGGACTATTATTCGGGTGAGTGAGGTTCAAGTATGGAACGCGAATCATTCTTACGTAAATTGATCCAGATGGCTATTAACTGCATTCTCATTCGCCGTGAGTGTATATGCACTTATAAAATTCTGAGAAGCACTATTCTGACTCAGCTCCAGGGTTATCGCATCGTTCTCAACATCACATATCTTGGCACGGTTATGCCCTCTCCACAGGCGCATCAGGAATCCGGCAGTCGTCGTACAAACCCCCACATACAGTTCACAAGCTTGGCACCAGCATGGACACAGGACTCCTACCAGCTTACCCAGTTCACCCAGCTGACGGCGTTCTCCAGTACAGCACAGCCGTCGCAGTCTGATTTTGCACTGACTAGTAGCGCTCACGACCGATGACAAAAATATAGTGATGACTTGATATTATAACACTAAAATTATTTATGTATATCTATACCCGTCTTGTTGTATTAGGACTTTAAGGAAGGATACATGTAGCTAGCTTGTAGTATCTATTAGGCATATACTAATTATTTGTAGACTTCTCGCCTCGACTCTGGATAGAGTTATGTGTAAATTTAATATATGAACAACGAACAGAGAAATTGCTTCTGTACATACCATTGTTTACTGACCTGTCGAGACGACCATCAAGGTCTCTGAATCTTCCAGGAAAATGCAAACTTCCAAAATTGCGAAGAACATAAATCTCCTGATGTTATACTGTACAACCTCTAAGTATCAGGTGTTCGACTTCGTATCGGTCCTTATTCCGCATCAACTGGATTCCAGCTGATAGCACCCGCTTTGCCCTTATCCAGCGCGTCCAGCTTCGCCATGTCATCTGCGTCCAGCTCGAAGTCGTACAGCTGGGTGTTGGAATGGATGCGCGAGGAAGTGGCGCTCTTCGGGAGAGGGACGAAGCTGGAGGAAGTCAAACAGCATGAACAAAGAAATAGACGGCGAACCGGCAGAGAAAGTAAAACGCACCCTTTCTGGAGGGACCACCGGAGGAGGATATGTGCGGGGTCTCTGTTGTTGTACTAGAGTAAAGTGCAACAGTGTTAATAGCGTATTTGAAAAGACAGGACGAGGAAATGAGTGTTGCGGACCTTCTTTGCTATTTCCTGAATGGCGGGATCATCCATCTTCCCTCGGATGATGGGGCAGTAAGCCTCAACTATGATGTTGTTCGTGTTGCAGTAATCAACGATAGGCTTCTGTTGACAGAGAGGATGAAGCTAAAGTAAATTTTTATTTCGCAAACTTCTTAGTAACCTCATGGACAAATGTAGTGTATAAACTCTTTACCTCGATCTGATTAACGGCAGGAAGTGGCATCCCCGCATTCTTGATTTCTTCCATATGCTTGACATTACTTTGATCATGCACAAGAATCAGCACCGCACGATGAATCAGACAGCGCAAGGAGACACACTAGTTGGAGACACCAACAGTCCGTATTTTACCAGCCTTCTGGGCTTCCAGGAGAGCCTTGTACGTTGCTAGCCGCCGTTCAGTGCCAGAGAACGGGTCATGGATGAGAAAGAGGTCGATATAATCTACACCAGCGCGTATTTAAATCGCAGCTCAACGGCAAGAGGGGGCAAATGAAGACATGCCAAACTTAAACCGCGCAAGGGAGTCGTCCACGCCCTTCAGTGTGCTCTCGTATCCGTGAGTGTTGGAAACACATTTTGAGGCTATATCAATTAAAATTAGCCTCCTGAACAGCGACAGAATGGGCTCAAGTACTCACTCACGAATATGTCTTCCCTCTTCAGCCCCGACTCCCTCACTGCTTCCCCGACAGCAGCTTCGTTCCTATACACCTGCGCCGAATCGACATGCCTTGACGCGTTAACACCGTCAGTTCATATGTACTTCAACAGCGGAGCTGTGACTCGCCGATATCCAGCCTTGAAAGCTTCGAGGCATGACTCTTTTGCAGTGTAGTTCTGGTAGACGCCGAATCCTAGAAGGGGTATGAGGTGTCCTGTGCCCACGAAAGTCGTGCGTTAGCGAACGTGCTGCTGTGGTATGGGTATCATCGTACCGCACCTGTTCTAGGAAGACGAATCGCGGAGGTCAGAGAGAGGGCCATCGTAGTGCCTGGTCTTCGTAAAACGATTAGGAGGTGGGAGTTATTTGCTTGCTTGCGCAACGATGTGGTATGTTCAGGAGCTGGGAAGACTATCAAGCGGCAAGAAAGAGGCCTGCGAGTGGTGAGAACCCAGTGATAAGCAGCCGGGGGTCAGGGCTATACGCTGAGATATCTTTGAGAGGTTTCCAGGATAAGCAATACGCTGTGGGATGCAAGATTGCTACCAATGACACGTTCACTAAGCTCGCGGGTGGCCGCGACGGACGCCACCAACTTCAGCTTGACTCATCCGGTTCCTTCCATGCTCGCCCCCACGATGGTCGTTACGCCGTAGTATTCTTATTAGATCAAATAGTCATTGGACGGATGTAAGGTGAGTTCAGTGGCAGCTTCAAGTTCAACGCGGGCGCCAAAAGTTGTGGAAATCATCATTGTGAGGCGGCCCGGGACGTGCCGTGAACTTCCTATAGGCCCGTTTGCCTCTGCAACGTTAATTCAAGTGGGTTTTTGTGCTCATCTGGCAAACAACGTTGAACTAAAATGCAGATAAAATTATGGAATAGAACGAGTTCCTATTTTTACAACGGTGAGCATAGGAGCAGTTTTCATGAAGTTAGCTACTTCGATATCTAAAAATCAGATACAGAGTCAAGGAATGTTAGGATGTGAGAGTGGAAAGGACTGGAAATGAGCACAGGAGTTGCTTCTAGATACTCATTAATTTGTTTTATGGCCATGTGGAGGTGAGTGTCAAATCTTCTACGGAAATGTGAAGCTCCAAAAGCGTGAAAGAACGTAAATCTCTCGATATTATATTACACAAATCTCAAATTATTAGATATTTGACTCGGTCTTCAGTCCACGTCAACTGGATTCCAGCTAATAGCACCCTCTTTACCCTTGTCCAGCGCGTCTAGCTTTGTCATATCATCCGCATCCAGCTCGAAGTCGTACAATTGGGCATTGGAACGGATGCGCGATGGAGTGGAGCTCTTCGGGAGGGGAACAAAGCTGGAGTATGTTGGGAAGCATGAGCAGCCAGAAATGTGAGTGAATCGAATAAGGGAAGAAAGGTGAACGCACCCTTTCTGGAGGGACCAGCGGAGGAGAATCTGTGCGGGATCCTTGTTGTGCTATATAAAGTTTCAGTATGTAAAACATTTGAACAACCAGAAAGCGGAAATGAGCATTCCTAACCTTCTTCGCTATCTCTAGGATGACGGGATCGTCCATCTTCCCGCGGATGATGGGGCAGTAAGCCTCAACTACGATGTTGTTCGCGTTGCAGTACTCGACGATGGGCTTTTGTTGGCAGAGTGGATGCAGCTAACGTAGGGATTTATTTCGCAACTTTCTCAGTACTCGGATGAACAAAAGTAACGTTAATATCCTTTACCTCGATCTGATTAACGGCGGGAAGTGGCATCCCCGCGTTCTTGATTTCTTCCATATGCCTGACATTACTTGTAACGCACGAGATCAACACTGCGCGGTGGATTAAAGAGAATAAGGTGACACACTAGTTAGAGACCCCGACAGTGCGTATTTTGCCAGCCTTTTGAGCTTCGAGGAGGGCCTTGTACGTCGCCAGCCGCTTTTCAGAACCCGAGAGTGGGTCATGGATGAGGAAAAGGTCGATGTAGTCTGCGTTGGCGCGCATTAAGTTCGCATTCAGCGACGACAGAGAAACAAGGAACACGCACCGAATTTGAAACGTGCAAGAGAGTCGTCCACGCCTTTGAGGGTGCTTTCGTATCCGTGTGACCTAGATGCACATTTAGAGGCTTGTCCCAATAAATCAGCCTCTCTCCCAAGCAACAGAGACGGTAACACTTACTGATGAATACATCTTCCCTCTTCAACCCCGATTCCCTAAGTGCCTCCCCTACAGCTGCCTCGTTCTTGTACATCTGTGCTGAATCAACGTGTCTTGACGCGTTGACGTTAATTATCAGGTCGAGGGATTGTTTCACAGCTCCTACTGTAGCTCACCGATATCCGGCTTTGAACGCTTCGAGGCACGATTCTTTCGTCGCGGAGGACTGGTAGACGCCGAACCCGAGGAGGGGGAGGTAGTGTCCTACGCCTGTGCGTCAGGAATTGTGTCGTTGTGGTATTGGATTTATCGCACCGCACCTGTTCCAGGAAGGCGAATGGTAGATGTTAGAGAGAGAGACATCACAGTGCTTGTTCTTCGCAAAACAGTCAGAAGATGTGTTATTTGCTTGCTTGGACGAGGTGTATCTTCAAAGTCGCGGTACGCGGTATCCGGGAGCTGGGAAGATTATAAAGCGATAAGAAGGCGGTCAGAGTCCAGTGAGAAGTAACCGGGTGGGTCAGGGACGTACGTTGTGAGATCCACAGGACTCGGGTACACGGATACATGGATATGTCGTGGAAGGGTACGATTACCAATGGCACCTTCACTAAGCTCACGGATGACCGCGACGGACATGACCAGGTTTACTCATCCGATTCCTTCCACCACTGGGGCTCCACTTTCTGCGCAATGCTGAAATGCTGAAAACAGGGGCCTCCGCAGTGCATACTGGACTCCACGCACTGCTGAGGCACCACTTTTCTGCGCAATCCATCGCTTCGTAGTATTTTTTATCACTCCAAGTATCCAGATGGACGCCGGGTAGGGGATGTAAGAGATTGATAAGAGAGTTTACTGGAATCTATTTTGGCTTTGAGTTGTACGGGCGCTTGCGAAAAGTAGTGATTATGAGGCGGCCCGGTACGTGCCGTGGCCTTTATATGGACTGGTCCTCGTCTATAACTCTTACATACCTACTTCAACACAAAATATCCTGAGGAATGAAGGTTTGAAACAGGTGTCAACTTCTGCCTCGAGGAGACTAATTCAGCTATGTTTCTGAGCCCATCTGCCAGCCCACAATAGCGAACTAAAATACGGATAAAAATTACATAAAATTGTAGATAATAGAACAGAATAATCCTATATGTACAGCAGTGAGTGTAGCAGAGTCCGAAATAAATGTACCAAAGCAACGATATACAAGGAGGTTCTTGGTTCCAGGGAGCCAAAACGACACGGGAAAGAGAGGGCGGAGGTGTGGTCTCGGAGACTTTAGCAGCGAAAACTAATCCAACATCGAGGCAATGATGTAAGAGCAAAGATAGTAAACGATGCGGGGTAGGAGCTGGATTCAAAATCAAGGGAACTCCACTCCAGCAGCTTTCATGAGGTCAGCTACTTCGACATCTGCATTGAGTGGGATATACATTAGCATAAAATAGCGGAAGTGCGCATCGGAGCTCACGGTCTTGTGAATGTTGCATGCGGTACGCGAAGACACACTCCTGACCATCTTCAATAGTTCGTTTCATCAGTAATTGCACTCCGAATCAGTCGTCAATGCCACTTCAAACTCACTAGGCCCTAAAACAAAATCACCCCCAATCTGTGATAAATTCCCCCACTTCCCAAACAGCATCGGGTGCTGCAGCGCTTTCTACCACCACACAAAAACCAACGCCACAGTGTTAATTGAATTCACTAGTAAACAAATACGAATCCTACGCACCCCCATGGTGATCAGGGTACTCGACACTGCCCCGGGGACATAGCTCTTCTTCTTCTCTCCCGCGGGCGCGCCGGCGATGTGCTCGACGTTCATCCCGAGGCGGCGGAAGAGCGTGCGCGTGGGGTCAGCGTAGATGGGACCGTGGAAGTCTGTCATTTCTGAGTTGGAAGGAAGGGCAAAAGTGTTAGGTATACATTGAGAAGGGGATGGGAGGGGGGGGGTTACCAGAGTACGTTTGGATGGGCTGCCACTCCCCGCACCCGATTATGATTATTTGGGCGCGTGCGGCGTCGAGCGCGGGTTGGGGGACGGTGCTGAGCTGGTTTACGTATGCCTGAAATGCGTGGTCCCGTAAGATGAGACGAGTTGGGGTGGTGTGTGGAATAATAGTCTACGCACCTGGCAGGTCTATATAATTCCTATAAAATCAGTCATTCAAACACAGGCCTGAACGTGGAACACCTACGCCACAGAAGAAATGCCCTTCAAACCGCAACGTCAGTTTCACCACCAATTCTCCTCAGAGAGACAAGAACGAACGGATGAACACGACAACCGTCTTCCTCTCCTCATCAAACACCGAGCCGAACTTGACCTTGTTGCCATTGACATCGAATATCTCGAGGGCGGCTGCGGCGGAGAGGGTGGGGCCGTCTGGGATGGCGGTGGGGGCGGGCATTGTATGAGATGAAAGGAGAATAGTGGAGGTAAGGAAGGAGAAAGACGTACACGGTGTGAGCTTATGGTCGGTGGCTCAATGAAGAAGTTCCCAAGTATAACAGGTTACATCACTACACATTAGGCGCCCGGCGCGCGATCGTTACGGACATTGGCGCGCAGGAATCACGCGCCCGCCGGCTTCCGTCGTCCTGATCTTCTTCCGCAGATCCGGCATGCGCACAGACCACGCTACAGCTCTTCCCGCTTCCACCTCCACGGTCTACCGACTCTTCCTTGTGCCACACCGCTGCGATACATCTTTCACTAGCCTCTTATTCTATTAGGCCGGGAGCGCTACTACTACGTCGTGTAATAATAGCATCTGGATTCTGAACGGCATTATGTCGCTGTACAACTACGTCGGGACACCGAACACGAACTTGGTGCGCACCCTTTTCCTCTCCCCCATTCACTGTTTCCCTTGCTCATCCATCTCCGCCACATAGATATGCTGCATATGCCGGTACCCCTCCCCGTCCGCCCTCTTCTCATCCCGAACCTAACCCCCCTCTTCGCACAGGAACCCCTTCACGGACCCCACCACGACACGCACCTGCGCACACACCTTCTGCCAGGAATGCATCCTCTGCGCGCTGGTGCACTCCCCGCTGTGCCCTGTCGACCGGTCCCCACTTGCGTTGGGGGATTTGGGGCCCGCGGACCCGATCGTGCGGTCGGTGAGTCGATTTCGTTCCTTCCGTCGGGGCATTGACTGTCTGACCCGGTACTAACACCGCTTCCCCTACTCGGCAGCTTGTGGACGAGCTCCTGGTCGAATGCACACATGCGGCGGAGGGCTGCGCGCACACGTGCCAGCGGCAGATGGTGCCGGCGCATTTGCGGGACGAGTGTGTGTGGGGGGAGGTGGCGTGCCCGGAGGAGGGGTGCGGGGAGGTGATGAGGAGGGGGGAGGTGGCAGAGCATATGAGGAAGGTGCATGAGGGGAAGGAGAGGGGTAAGGAGGGGGAGGAGGAGGGGGTGAAGGAGGGGGAGAAAGGGGAGAAAGGGAAAGAGAAGGAGGGTGGGGAAGAAGAGGTGAGCTACGTCGTTCATTCTTCCCCGAAGCCACATCTAACCTCTATGCCACAGACCCCGCACCCTTCTTCCTCCTCCGCCCCCCTTCCCCCAGAAGACCCCAAAATCCCACTCCTGACCGAGCAAAACCTCCTCCTACGGCACCGCGTCGCGGCCCTCGAGAGCGCAATGCACACTATGCGCAGGGAGATGGGCGTCGTGAAGGCCGCGCTCGGGCCGTGGTACCGCCCCGAGGGGTACGGGGCTGGCTCTGCCCTGGGGCGGTCGGAAGTGCATCCTCAGGAGGCGTCGTCGTCTTCGGCTGGGATAAGGGAACCGTTGGGGGAGGGGTATTACACCCCTTATGGCCTGCAGCACGAGGAATTATTAGGGTATGAGAGCGGATACCCGTATGTGTATCCCGCTGCTGCAGGAGCAGGGTACTTCTCCGGCTCCTCCGCGTCGCCTGAAGGGATCCCGCCGCACCTGCGCGGGGCTGCCCACCCCCAACATCCACACATGCAGCAGCACCACCGGCTCTCCTCCGCCTCGGACTTCCCGCACCCCCCTTCTCCGCCCTCCCCACCGACCGCGCACACCATCCCCCCTCTCGACGTGCGCGCCCCGCTCGAAGGCACGCTCGGCGGCCTGCGCGGGAGCATGCTCTCGCTCGCTGCGGGGCTGGACGCCCTCGCGCGAAGGAACGAGGTGGCGGCGGCGAACGAGATGCGCCTGGGGGAGGAGGTGATGTCCCTCCGCGCGGGACTGCATGGGCTCAGGATGCAGGTGCATGGGATGATGCTGGAGCGGAATGTGTGGAGGGGGGAGGAGGGCGAGGGCGGGGTTGGGGTCGGGCCGGGGTGGGGCGGGATGCAGCAGCACCAGCAGCATCATCCGAGTGTAAATCCTGCGATGATGCGGGGGATGTACTTTGCGCCGGGGGCGCCGCCGTCGATTACAAAGCTGTAGGTGGTACATTTTATGGGTAGAGATTACAGGGCATGTAGATGGTGTATGTACAACAGCAGCAATGTATTTTCCTGCGCCGGCCAGCGGGTAACGACTGTATGTACTTGGTCTCTAACTGCGCGGCCGCGCAGCCCACGCGCCGTCGAGGCGATCGAGGAGCCCCTGCACCTCGCGCACGGCCTCCTTGCGCTCGCGGCGGGCATCTTCCCAATCGTGCTGCGTCGATATACCGTCGAGGCGGAGCAGGCTCTGGAGGAGGAGCTCCCCGAGGCGGGAGTGCTCCTTTTGCTGCTCTCGGGACGGCGGGTTGGGCGTGTCGAGGGCCTCGAGGAGCTGAGCAAGGGGGTGCACGAGGTCGGTGCGCACGCGGGCGAGCTCGGCGTGGATGGTGTGGACGATTGCAGGCTCAGAGGCGGGGTGCGGGGACGCGGCGGGGGCGGGGTGCGGTGGGAGGGGCTGGTTGGTGGGGATGAGGGCGATGGTGGAGTTGGGGTGGAGGCGGTATGCAGAGACTATGGGGGGGGTCAGCAAGGGAGATGGGCGAGGGCAGGGGGCGCACTCGGAGCATTGTCGTCCTTCATGAGGGCGCCGGCATGGATGAGCTTAAATCCATCGTGCGGGAGATGGGTGTACTCGGCGAGGGAGGCGCGGACTGCGCTGAGGGGGGTATCTGGGTGCGGGAGGTCGAAGGAGATGCTGGAGACCGTCAGTATATTCCCAAAAACATAGAATATGGCCCACCTATCCCTTCCCCACTTGACGGTAACAGGCATCGTGGTTGAGATGAGATTGGGTGGAGCCGAATGCAGTCCGCTTTGATGCGATCGATGACGTTTTGCACTTGCACCGAGCGAGCCTTGCACTTGAAGCCTGACGGAGCACGCCCATCCTCCTCCTCTTCCCTCCTCCCCACCATGTCCGACGCTGACAACCGCCCCCGTCCTCCTCCGCCCCAGCGCACCTCCAAGGCACTCACTGGCCTCCTCCCCAACCGAGCGTCCCCGCATGCTGGCTCCACCCCCATCCCCCCGTCTCTCCAGGCCAAGATGGCAGCAGTGCGTGCCCAGCCCCCTCCCTTTCCTCCCATGAACTCACCCTCCACAGTTCGCAAACCGCGCACAGGCCTCTGCGTCCCCGTCCCCCATTGACGCCGCCACCATCGCCTTCCAGCGCGCTTCCATGGGCTCCCCGCAGATCCCCAAGCCCGCCCTCGTCCCCCACCAGACCTTCCCCCCGCACATCGCCCCGCCCTCTGCCCGCGGCCGTGGCGGTGCCCTCGCAGGCATGGCTGCCCGCCGCCAGAAGCCCGCCTTCAGTCTCCGCGACATAGACGCCGGCCTCCTCGACACGCCTATCCCCGGAGGCGGCGCTGCCGCCGCTGGTCTCGGCCCTGGCCGCCCCTCCCTCGCTGCAGCCATCGACCCCCCGCGCCGCGGCGGTGCCCCGCACCCATCCAGCTCCAACTTTGCGTCCCCCTTTTCCAACTTTTCCAAGATTGTGTATGTCAGCATCAGTTTTGTGACTCGTCCCGTGCTCACCTTTTTTAGCGACCCGTCTGGCAAGCTTAATTTCAGCGGCAAGGCCATCCTCCATGCAGCGGGTGTCGATTTTTCGAATGGCGCGTCGTTCGAGATCAACATGGACCAGCTCCAGCTCGACGAAGAGCTCGGCAAGGGCAACTACGGCACAGTGAAGAAAGTTCTGCACAAACCCACCAACGTCGCGATGGCAATGAAGGTGTGTAGCTGGCTGATTTTTTTCTATGTTTTTTTTTCACTCACACCACGCAGGAAATCCGGCTCGAGCTCGACGAGGCCAAGCTCCGCGGCATCATGACCGAGCTCGACGTCCTCCACCGCGCCGTCGGCCCCGAGATCGTCGAGTTCTACGGCGCCTTCTTCATCGAATCCTGCGTCTACTACTGCATGGAGTACATGGACGCCGGCTCCCTCGACAAGCTCCAGGGCGCCGGCGTCCCCGAGGACGTCCTCGGCCGCATCGCCCTCTCCATGGTCCGCGGCCTCAAGTTCCTCAAGGACGACCTCAACATCATCCACCGCGACGTCAAGCCCACCAACGTGCTCGTCAACAAAAAGGGCCAGATCAAGCTCTGTGACTTTGGCATCTCCGGCGAGCTCGACAAGTCCCTCGCCAAGACCAACATCGGCTGCCAGTCCTACATGGCCCCCGAACGCATCAAGGGCGAGTCGCAGAACAACCCGGGGACATACACCGTCTCGTCCGACGTGTGGTCCCTCGGGCTGTCCATGATTGAGATCGGTATGGGGCGGTACCCTTACCCGCCCGAGACGTACTCGAACGTCTTTGCGCAGCTCACGGCGATCGTGCACGGCGACCCGCCCGAGCTCCCGGAGGACAAGTACAGCGAGGTCGCGCGGGACTGGGTCGCAAGCTGCCTCAGGAAGAATCCGGGGGACCGCGCGACGTACAAGGAGCTGCTGGAGCACCCGTTTTTGAGCGGCGAGGGCGAGGTGGACATGGTCGGCTGGGTCGAGCGCGCGGTTGAGCACAAGGCACAGGCGGCGCTGCAAGCCATAACGATACAGGCGCCGCTGTCGGTATAGGCACGGCGGCGCGGGACACTTAGTCTCCCCCTACCTATGCTTACATGCTCTTGTTCTACCGTCGTCGCCCCTTTTCCCCCTCCTCCGTCTCTCCTCTGTTCCGCCACCACTTCTCCCGACCCCCCCTCCCGGACGCATTAGGTCTCACGGTCGGCCCCTCTCCACAGCCAAATCACGAGCGGCACACACACATTGGAGACGGAGAGCAAAAGCGGCTGTCCCCCCCCCTTCTTCATCCACTGGTCGCCTTTGGCCATGCACATACTATCCACTGCCCGACTCCCGCTCGCATATACACACACCCTAATGATACCCCTTCCCACGTACATACAGGCGTCGTGCTCCTCCTGGGGGCGGGGACAAGATGGGGAACGGGGGCAGGTCGGGCTCTGGCCCTCCCTCCCTCACTTCCTCCCTTCTGCCATATATATTCGCACACCACACTGTATCACCCGCACGCACACTCCTTACTCCCTTCCGCGCCGTCCCTCACCCGTCTCTCGTACACCAACCAACACGCATAGAAACGGTTGACCCGTTTTCGGCCCCGCACAAGCAAAACTGGGCCTGTCGCTCCTTCCCTCTGTTTCCCCGCCTCTCTCTCTCTCGCACCAATATTCAATTCTCTCTTCCTTTCACGTTTAAATTGGGTTTTAGGAGAGTAACAAACAACGTGATGTAAACTGGCTGTTTTGGGTTCTCGATCGTTTTTTTTTTTTCCGTCTGCCTTCGTCTAGTGGTTTCTGTTTTTCGACGTACAAATACGTGCGCGCGCAGGACAGCCGGCGCACCCCCTTCCCCACCCCAGCCTAGTCGCAGTAGTTGGCAGCTTTCTCTCCTCGACGGATCGAGTGCACGCCGACTCGCGCGGGCGCGCAGGACTGCAAACGCGAAAGTCCCTTCCTCCATCCGAGTTTCTGGCCCAGTGCTGGTTGCAAGGCAGAGCGGTTGGGCATTACTTGGTTCTTCCTTTTTCCTTTCCTTTCCTTTCCTTTCCTTTCCTCTTAGGTATATACATCAAATCTATTTCGTGTATCATACTACATATACAGCCCGCTCAGCCCTTTTTAGATGCAGTACTGCTTTACACTGGCGATTCGGAAGAACAAGAAAAGGATGTCCGGTACATGTCTTTCTCTATCTGTCTCTCTGTCTGTCTTCGCGTTTACTTTACATGCACGCATTATACATACGTACATACCCTCCTCATCGATCGAATTCCAAGCCCCGAATTTTTCTGAACTCTTTGCTCCCTCGAATCCCCAATGTCAACACAGCTCTGATATTTTACTGTACATGTACAACCTATGAATTGGACTGACTGACCTCCGTATCCTTTCTTTTTTCCCGTTTGCCTGTTCTATTGCTTTTACATATGTACTTCCGCACCCTCACATCGAACTTTTTCGATATATTTTTATTGTATGAATGTCGAGATACAAAAATACACGAGTTGTGTCCCGCCGAATGTCTACACAGCGCCGATCCCATTGTCTTTAACTTCCAAGTTGTAAGGATGTTGGGTTGTAGAAATACGTATTCGCGTACATCCGTTAGACTGGAACCTGGTTTCCTCGCCAGATCACCGGCCATGAAGGTGGAAAAGGACAAAGGCAGCATACCAGGCTCCTCCCGCTTCGTAATAGCTGAATCTATCCGACCAGCCCGCCAACAACGTGTCCGATGACTCTAACCACGATTATAATATTCCACGTCCTACGGACGGACCATCTGCGTCGATGACGCATAAGCCTAGAACTTGAACGCACATGAGAAGAAATCAGAAAATATGTTGTTCGTTGTTCATTTCCGATATCGCAGTGAGCACGTAAAAGCCAGATCCGACCCCAACCTCGAGGTTGGGTTTTTCTTTCTTGTCGTACGGATCATGTGTTGATCATGCACACGTCGAGTTCCTAAGCACCTATGGTTGAGAAGAAACGTGAAATATGAAAAGTTGACCATTGCCGATATCACAAGGAGCACGTAAAGCTAGATCCGGCCTCGACGTTGGGCTTTCTTTCTAGCCGCACGGATCATCTGCGTCGATAACGCTGAAGTCTAGTCCCTGAATGTGCACGAGAAAACTTGTTTCGTTGTTCAATTTCCGATTTCGCAGTGAGCATGCGAAGCCTGATTTGGTCCGGAGTTTGGGCATTCTTTCTACTCGTACGGATCATCTGCAATGATGATGCATAACTCCAGTTCCTGAAGCACTGCTTGTGCATGAGAGGATATGTGAAAAGTCGTCCATTCCCGATGTTCCACTGAACACGCAAATCCAGATTCGACCCGTATCTTTCTGCAGACTATGTGCAATTTTCAGTGAAGCCTTCTCCAGGCTAGTTTTCACCCAAGGAATAGCAAGTGTCTACAGCCCCATCCCATAGCGATTAACAATCGCTTGTACCGATATCAGCTATCAAACGTGCTCTCCAAGCGAGATGCCTCATTTCACAACGCCAGAGGCGATGGCAGCTTCACGACATCACTTCCACAGGGGGTTGACGTCTTGATCGATATATTTCCATAAAGTATTTTGTTTCTGGGCTGTGCAGAACCACGGTACGTGCACAGTGCCAGAGCAGACCAGAGGTTCCCCGACTCCGTGTATTTCGCGACTTCGTCGCAGAGAGAGAGTCGTCATCGCTAATCAGCCCATTTGGACATAGCACTTGGTACAATTGCAGCCTGAATCCATAGCACCCGAACATTAAATAATTGACAGAAGAAGTGAGCCCCGGATGAGACTTTACATTCGGTATAGCTTTTGCGGCTCTCCTTCCTCCGTTCGCCATGTCCGTGCATTTCGTCCTCCGGACGCCGCTTTCACTGATCAGCGAACTGGATGTCGAGTATAGCTCAGTCTGCAGGTTCGTACCAATCGTGAGGTGACCCGTCGTTGACGAGGAGACCGGGGGTGATACAGGTATTGGGGATGGATAGGTAAATCGGTACGGTCGCAGTAAGCAAGCAGGGCGTCCAAAGGGTAAGGATTCATAGAAGTGGATGCAGCTGGAAGGCTCAACTAGGGCCACTGAGTCCGAGTCGGTATCGCATCTCTATACAGAACCTGGCAACAGTTGGGTGCCTCAGTGCTTCCCTGTGGCAGTAGGGGCAAGCGGGAGGTACGCGCTTGACCTTTTACAGAGGATAGCTTGCTGCAAAGGAGGATCCCGTAAACGAAGGTGGTCCGCAAAGGAAGTACAATCGGCGGCCTGCAGGGAAGAGTGTTTGCGCTCGTCCCTGCTCATCATTATCGCAAAGTCAAGGCGATTCGCGGGATGAAGCTGTAGGGTCGTCCAGAACGGGTGCCGGCGGTGCTCACAGATCTTTCCTACTTATTTGGTACATCAGGCGATGTCATCCGACCGACGGCCAAAAAATCTACTAACCTCTTCAAGCTTCAAGGTGCAGGTGCGGTTGGGGGCCGCTACAAGGGACAAGCAAAGACAAGGTAAAGATCACATAAATACCAAGGAGAGTTCCGTATCGGACGCTGTAGTCGTCACTGAGCCCAACTTGACATTTTATTGGAAGTGAATGTAAGTCGCAGAAAGATACACCCTCTTTCATCAAGGTTCGTAGTAGATTCCACTAGATTCCACCCAGTTTATAGACGCAAGTATCGTTGCGGGCCCTTGTGGACCTCAACGAATTAAGTTCGACGCATATGGTGTGTCGGGCCGAGCGCTCCCCAGGCACTAAGCGAGCCGCTTCGGCCCGACGCCAGTCGGAGGCTGAGACTCAGTGAGAGCGCTCCTCTGAATGCTTCTGAAGGAGTGTGCATGTCGTCAAGTTCCTTTCAGTTGCCCGGATCCTGTACGAGAAGTTGTCCTCGTCCGTATGGAAAATGAAAAGGGGACGGCATTGATCAGGTGCACTGATAATGTCATATTCCATGATTCAGACCTGCACATCGAAGACGTTAGTCGTCAATGGTCATCTGCTGTTGTGCGCGCAGGGTTGAATTATGACATAGAGGGCAAGTTTGAATTCAGAGCGAAGCTGTTGACAAAAAAAGATCAGAATTCAATCCCTGCGGTATCAGTGACAACAGCGAGAAAGCCAATGGGGACATACTAATCGCGATCAAGATGTAGGCCTCCAACTTGTCTCCCGCATCTAGCAAATCCGTCGGGACTTCTTCCTTCAGGAAGTGTAAAGGGTCCAATCGAAGCCGTTAGGCGATCGGGACCGCAATCCTGGAGGCCGGCTTCGAGCACGTCTCAGTCTTGCAGATTGAGTCTGGGTGATAGATCAGTGTCGTGATTGGACCCGACCATGAAGCTTCATGACATGACAGTGCCGGTGAATCCTGCTTCTGGGGTTACCCGGGACGTGCTGAGAGCACATGGCGGGTACGTAACAGATATCCCCTGATAATGTGCAGAGTATACCCTGTAGAATAGTCCCTGTTGTTATCCCGTGCACTTATTGGGCTTACAATGAAAGATCATTCTAATAGAAGACAGCTTCAATGAGCATTGTAACATCAAGGAAAAGATCACGGTGCAGAAGTTACTTGCCATACATATGTTTGCTGCGAATTGTTAAATGAATGTCCGCCAATCGGTTGTGAACTGCATATTGACATAAATGCAGATACTGGTATTTAGCCATAGGAACATTGTAATGTGTTGGCGCCACCGTGATGATATATAGAAGCCTTCGAATTAGACCGACTGTCGCGCGACTTGATCACTTTGTGCTATTCTTCTATTCGAGAAGAGTAAATAGTGAAGCCCATACGGCTCGGTAGCGACATGGAAGATCATCATCGGAAATAGCGTGTAGCGCTCAACGGAAAGCTCCACCTCACTGAAAGAACAACGATCGAGGGGTGAAACTAACGACAGAAATATGTCCGAGGAGATGGTATGTCGAAATCCAGGGAGAAGGGAGATGGACGTGCGGCGACCGAGGCTTTCTCCAGAGAAAGGCAACAGCGACCCAGCAGACAGATAGAATAGGCCCGCGTTATGCACTACTTCCAAGAAACGAATCAAGTCGACTGAATAACAACCTAGAGAGGGAAGAACTCCAATTACTCACAATCAGAACATTTCCATATGTCTGATCGAATCCAGCACAAAGTGTAGATAGGAATACATGGTCCCGTATGCCGAGACACAGTTAAGCTTTGCTTTAGCAACACTGAAGGTCCAGAATAGCCAGAACAGGTGACCTTGGTTGAAGGATATTCTGACTGCATAATTCAAGGAATATACGAGCATACTTCGATCCAATTAGCGCTATGAAAATGTATCCCTTGAGAAAGAAAATATATTTCAATCACGGTAACTACTCACCGGAGTTGCATGACGCGCGACATTGATGTGCGTGTAGTTAGACATCTTCATGGACTCGCCCGCGTTAGGGAGTAGCTACCCATGACGAATAGTTAATATCACGAGGCAAGGGAAAGCAGTAGCAGGTGGTGGGAATGCAAGAATAGAGAGCAACATGAATGATACTTGGAGGTGCAAGTTGAATGCAAGACAGAAATGCGAAAACGAGGAATTCGATGAGCTGGTAATGCTGCAGGAGGGATACGACTTGGTGTCATATGTTATGAAGACAAGAGGTCCTTAAATATCAGCAACACATCCATCTTGGCTGGCATCTCACACCGGCGCAGCGGACTGCCAGCAGGGCCCAAGGCACTGGACTGTCCACAAGACAGCTCATACATTGTAAGCTTGGGTACGAGATATTCTCTGGATCCATATGCTCAGAAACGCCTGGAAGCCTTTTAAAACCCTTGAAAAATAAAGCAAGACATGTCAGACTCCATGTGCATGTCGCGTAAGGTTATAACTTGCGTAACGCACCGTGCACGACTCCAACCAACTAGACATCGCGGCAGTTGCACAATAGCGTCAAAATTCCGAAGTCTATTAGCTAGTCCTTCAGAGAAGATTCGTGAAGCGTCCTAGACGCGCTCACTGAATGCTAGCAGAGCTGGAGCATCATTGGGTGTAGCAAATTCAAGTTTTTTCACCGTCGGCGCTCGACACGGTCGCATGGACCAAAAGGATTCAACGCCAGAAGTATATGTGTGTTACGTAAGGTATTACAGTCGGCAAGATTATCAACGGAAAAGGCCGCTTAGCGTCAATCAACTTTAAGTGACTCTAGGGCGTCTGATTGCAGTTTGGAGTCACTCTGATTCATCCGTCCGGCTTCTAATAGTTGGGGATTGTCCATCTCTCCAACCATGTCTTTTGCTCCTCACGATAGTAGGTTTTAGTTTGAAAGCCTTTTCCCTTTGCTAACTTTGATTTTCCATCCAATAGTCTCTGCGCCCTTTGATTTCCCGAAGGAAGAGGAGAAAGTCCTCGCCTTCTGGAGGGAAATCGACGCGTTCCAAACGAGTCTGAAACTCTCCGAGGGGAGACCAGAATATTCCTTCTACGATGGACCACCTTTTGCCACAGGCCTTCCTCATTATGGCCATTTACTTGCCGGTACCATTAAAGTACGTTTTACTTTCACTTTTGCCCACACGATCGAAACGATCTCGCTCATCTACCTATAGGACATCGTTACTCGCCATGCGCATGTCAGCGGATACCATGTAACCCGTCGATTTGGATGGGATACCCATGGCCTCCCAGTCGAACACGAGATCGACAAGAAATTAGGCATCACAGGCAAGGAAGATGTTATGAAGATGGGGATCGATAAATACAACGAGGAGTGTCGCAGCATTGTCATGCGATATTCATCCGAGTGGCGTCAGACCGTCGAAAGAATGGGTCGCTGGATCGATTTCGATAATGACTATAAAACCCTCAACCTAACGTTCATGGAGTCTGTCTGGTGGGCATTCAGCGAATTATTTAAGAAGGGCATGGTGTACAGGGGGCTGAAGGTGATGCCATACTCGACGGGATGCACTACTCCGTTGTCAAATTTCGAAGCTGGTCTCGCGTACAAGGATGTCAACGATCCTGCCGGTAAGCTACCATTCTCGACTGACTAACTATGCCCATGTTTTACACAAACTGTCCAGTTACCGTCGCATTTCCACTTGTGGACGACCCCAGCACTTCTCTACTAGCCTGGACTACGACCCCATGGACACTGCCTTCTAACCTTGCCCTTTGCGTTCACCCCGATTATACCTACGTCAAGATCCACGATCAAGAGCGCGATCAGAACTTTATTTTGCACGAAGGACTCCTGAGAACACTGTACAAAGATCCTAAGAAGGCGAAGTTCAAGAAGGTTGGCCAGTTCCAGGGTGCCGACATGAAAGGGTGGAGGTATGTTCCCTTGTTCGAATATTTCACTGATCAGGTATGTGGATTTCAGATATAGCTATTTATCGAACTCAAGTTGGCTTTAGTTCGAAGACAAAGCTTTCCGCGTGCTTGTTGATACCTACGTTACCGACGCCGATGGTACAGGTGTTGTTCACCAAGCACCTGCATTCGGTGAGGATGATCACCGCATTGCCATTGCCAATGGTGTTCTGCGTCCCGATGAGATGCCGCCATGCCCGATCGATGACAGCGGCCATTTCACTAAGGAAGTTTCAGATTTCGCTGGACTACACGTAAAGGTATGGTTGTGTTGATTTTCTTGGTTAGTATCTCAACTTATACTTTTCATAGGCCGCCGACAGCCCCATCCAAAAGGTGCTGAAAGCAAAAGGCAGACTTATCGTCCAGTCCACCCTTAACCATAGTTACCCCTTCTGCTGGAGGTAACTTCTACCATACTACCGTGTGTTGCTCCTGTTACTCACCTTCTGCTTCAAAGATCCGGGACACCTCTCATCTATCGTGCCATTCCCGTGTGGTTTGTCAGTGTTACCCCCATCATAGATCAGCTCGTGTCCAATAACGAGGGAACGAGATGGGTACCACAAAGCGTCGGTGACAACAGGTTCGGAAACTGGCTGGCCAACGCTCGCGACTGGAACATCTCGAGAAATCGTTACTGGGGTACTCCAATGCCATTGTGGGCTAGCGATGACATGGAAGAGGTAGGGATGTTTTGATCTTCCAGGCCAACTCATCTTGACTCTTTACTCGTTAGATCATTTGCGTGGGCTCGGTAGAGGAGCTAGAGAGGTTATCTGGAGTGAAGGGCATCAAGGATATCCACAGAGAAAAGATTGACCACATCACGATCCCCTCTCAGCAAGGCAAAGGCCAGCTTAAACGTGTCGAGGAAGTGTTCGATTGCTGGTTCGAGTCTGGCAGGTTAGTATACAGAAATCTTTGAATTTCGACCATTTGCTAATCTCGCGATTTAAGCATGCCCTATGCACAACTCCACTACCCCTTCGAAAACAAAGAGATCTTCGAGAAGACACATCCTGCCGACTTCGTTTGTGAAGGTATCGATCAAACCCGAGGATGGTTCTACACACTCTTGATCCTCTCAACGCATCTCTTCGGAAGAGCACCATGGAAAAACTTGATCGTTACTGGACTTGTGCTTGCGGCGTGAGTTTAAATGGTATAATTGATTAGATTGTCGAGCTGACCCCTTTAATAGTGACGGAAAGAAAATGAGTAAGAGTCTGCGCAACTACCCAGATCCCAATGTTATCATCGACAAGTTCGGTGCCGATGCCACAAGGTATGCAGATATAGTGTAAAGGAGTAATCTCTATCTGAACTCTATATAGGATGTTCCTCGTCAACTCTCCCATCGTCCGAGGTGACAACTTACGATTTCGCGAAGAGGGCGTTCGCGAAGTCATCTCTCGTGTTCTTCTGCCCTGGCTCAATTCCTTCCGCTTCTTCTTGGGACATGTCGCTCTGCTGAAGAAAACGACCGGGCACGAATTTATGTACGATGCCCATGCACCACTACCGAACAATGTCATGGACAGGTGGATCTTGGCGCGTTGTCAATCCTTGATCAAGCTCGTTCGCGAAGAAATGGCAGCTTACAGGCTTTACACTATCATCCCCCGTCTGCTGGACCTTGTAGACGAGCTGACGAATTGGTACATTCGCTTCAATCGCAAACGCCTTAAGGGCGAGGATGGCAAGGAGGATACAATTTCTGCACTCAATACCCTCTTCGAGGCATTATTTACTCTCTGCAGGACGATGGTAAGCTTGCACGATCGTAATGTGATTTGCTATTGACACATATTGTATCGTAGTCTTCCTATACTCCGTTCATGACAGAGAGTCTTTATCAGACTCTGCGGCAGTACATCCCCGAGGATCCAAAGGCCGGAGACACACGTTCAGTGCACTTCTTAAGCTTCCCTGAGGTCAAGGAGGAGTATTTCGATGAGGATATCGAGCGTCAAGTACAACGGATGCAAGCTATCATCGATCTTACTCGCAATATCCGCGAACGCAACAACCTGTCTCTAAAGGTCTGTTATAACATTTTAATAAAGTATAATGACGTCTGATATTTGGTTTTTTAGGTACCTTTGAAGGAACTTCTCGTCTTCAACGCGGATACCCAATACCTTGCCGACGTCAGACCCCTGCAACGCTACATTGAGTCTGAGCTCAATGTCCGTGACGTAGTCTTCACCTCCGATGAAAACCTTTCTGGGGTACGGTACCGAGCAGTGGCTGACTGGGCAGTTCTCGGGAAGAAGCTGCGTAAAGATCTGGGACGTGTCAAGAACGCGCTACCCAAGGTTTCTAGCGACGATGTCAAAGCATATGCCATTTCCGGAAAGATCAACGTCGACGGCATCGAACTTGTTGCTGGTGATCTCACTGTGCAACGATACCTCGAACTCCCTTCCAGCGCAGGGGACCAGTTTGCGACCCAGAGCGACAACGACGTAGTTGTGCGGCTCGATATCCAGATTCACTCTGACCTCCAGGCGGAATGGCTCGCCCGCGAGCTCACCAATCGCGTCCAGAGGTTACGAAAGAAGGCAGGTCTCCAGGCCACTGATGATGTCGACCTTTTCTACAAGTTCGAGGAGGGTACCGGAGGAGACTTGCTCGCCGCCATTGACGAGCATAACAATGTCATCAAAAAGACAGTCGGATGTCTTCCTCAGGATGCCAAGAAGATGGACGCAGCGTGTGAGATCCTCATCGAAGAGGAGCAGGAGGTTTCGGATACAAAGTTCATGTTATATCTCGTAAAACTGTAGAATGCGCAGGGTGATAACAGAAATAAAAGCTTGTAATACATATATTTACACTTACAATACAACGGGAATGTCTATACGCTTGGATATATTACTTTTATTTCTTCGACGAACCGAAGCCACCAAAGCCCATGAGCTTGGCCATCTCATCATCTCCGTTTTCCGTTTCCTTTAATTGCTCGAGGCGTATCTGCTCCTTCTCAGCTTTCTTCTCAGCTTTCTTCTTTTCTCGCAGAGCATGCTCGTGCGCCTTAACATCTGCTAACCGCTTGTCGAAATCGTAGGCTTTGGCAGAGGCGGCTTCTTTCGTTCTCTCCCGTAAAAGTGTTATTCGAGCCTGGACTTGAACTAATGTTGACCTTTCGAGCTTAGTCGTCTGTCCCAATGCACGTAAATCTGAAGATACGGGATTAACAACTCGTTCAGAAAAGACATAGACGCACTTACGCGCTCGACTGTTTATATGATCGAGATAGCCAACGCTGTCCTTGTATGTCCGGTTACAGGTTTCGCAAAAGAATCCAGGTTGTCCTGGTCCACGACCGCCAGGGTTTTGGACAACCATAGTCTTATTGAGGTTTTTGTCAAGCTCGAGAGGAGCATCTCGTGCTTTCATGAGTTCAGTAGGTTTTGGTAGATCTTCCTTGCGACCTTTCCGTGGTCTTTTTCCTGTGGCATTAGTTAGAGACAGGCAGGTTGCAGAATGGGCCGACGTACCTTGCTTCATACGCTCCTCATTCTCCTGCATACGCTCGCGCTCCTCCAAGTCCTTTCTCTTCGCCCGTTCAGCATATTCCTCCTTGTCCCATTTCTTGCGAAAATCTGTGTCTGCTGCTTTCGTCCCGTATGCGCCTGCCTTTTCGGCCATGGCTGTAAGAGAATTGTTGTAAAGTTCTGGCTTGCAGGTGACTCGACGATGGGTATAAGGAGTTAGTTAGCAATGCAATGCAATGAGCAACCAATGGAAGTAGCACGGAGCGGCACAGCCACGTGTTGGAGAAACATTTTCTGACGTTGTTGCTTCCTCACCTACTCCTCTTTCCCTCAGCTACTTAATGCCGTTGCGAATAGCGGCCCCCAGTACTAATACTAATAGGCTTGTGCGGTAATCATAGTCATGAACTACACCGACGATGTCGAACAAGAAATACCCATAGCGGCATCCTTTCCTCTCCCATATCGTGTGCTGGTTCTTGCTGGCCTTGGAATACTCGGCTGGGCAACAAACCTCCATGGCCTCGACTTCCTCGGCATCGACGTCGTAACTACTATGGATCTTCGGACAGAAGGATATCCCCCAAGGACACCCATGACAGCCCATCGCATGTCCGGATATTTCCAGAAGTCAGACCCATCCGTGCTGTACAACGTTGTCTACCGTATTTTCTTTGCGTACTCTATAGTATGCCTCCTATCGTGGTCCATTTTCGGGGTCTCCACGCATGGAAACGTCTTACTCGCCGATTCCTTCGGCTATGTACCAGCAATCACTGGCCTTTCGCTCATTATTCTTCTGGTGTCTCCGTTCAAAATCGCGTTCAAGAATGAGCGCGATAGGTTTATGCAGTGAGTCGCGTCCTCGTGTATTTCCTTTTGCTCATTTATTCATCCGTGTCCTATAGCACAATTCGCAGATGCCTTTTCTCCTCCATGGACAGCCCGATATATTTCTCAGATGTGGTCTTTGCCGATATTGGAACCTCTTTCGCCAAGGTTTTTGGCGATGTCTGGCTTTCGATGTGGATGCTCATGCCTGGTAATAGCATGCTTGTACCACCTGTGTTGGATGGCTGGATGCGATGGGTGCTTCCCACTGTCATGAGGTGCGTAGCTTCGTGTGAGGACGCATAATTGCCAGGATACTCACCTCTGTTTATTAGTCTTCCTTTTGCAATTCGATTCCGCCAATGCATTATCGAATACAATCTTCCATCGAATGAAAGTAGACGGCCGCTTTTCAACGCATTAAAGTATGCCACCTCGTTTCCCGTAATATTTCTTTCTGCGGCACAACGTCTAGTTGTGGTCGATTTAATGAAAGAGAAGGGCGATGGGGTGGCGAATGAACCATGGCACGGAGAGCATCGTGTATTCCGGTTGTGGTTAGTATGTTATTTTTTCTACTTGGTACTAGTCAACTGATGAGCGGGGCTCCATCAGGTTGTTAGCAGCTGCCGTTAACTCGATTTATTCCTTCTGGTGGGATGTTACGAACGACTGGGGTCTAGAAATGCTCAAGTTTAATTCCTCGGAATCGAAAACCCAGTCGCGTCCTTTACCTCGGCGCCTTGTCCTTCCTCACCTACATTCAGGAACACCTCTTATCTCTAGAGAGTCATTGGACTCTCAACTGTCTGATGAAAACAATCCGTCGATCACGTTAAGCGGTCCTCCGCCGCGTAGACGTAGTACGTATCCCTGGGGATTACGCCCGACGCTTCTTTACCCGCTTCCCGTATACCCTCTTTTGGTATTCTTCAACCTTATTTTGAGGATGACCTGGTCAATCAAATTGTCGAGCCATCTTCACTCACAGCGTGATGGTAGCGTTGCCTTTTTCTGGCTCGAAATGGCGGAGATGGCTCGGAGGTGGTTATGGGTATTCTTGCGCGTTGAATGGGAGGTGATCAAAAAGGCACAAGAAGGAACCCCAAAGGGACGGCCAGATGAGTCTGAGGCAGATTATGAGATGCTCCCTGCCACTCCCGACGCTTTGCCTGTATCAATATGACATGTGACGATCTGTAGTAAGTGATTGTTATCGTTCACAAGACCTGGTGATCCCGCTAATCTAAATTCTTTGAAAGGCCGTAGGTTGCACTATAATGAAATAGACGTTTAATCCTATATTAACATCACTTAATGCGTTCGTTGTGATATGCGTATGCTAGTTTCCTGCTTTATTTGGTGCTCTGACTTCTATATGCAACAGAACAATGTTTTAAGGCTTCTTTATCGTAATCTCAAGCCTTCTTGATAAAGATTTCGGCATCCCAAGATGATTGAAATTAGCTCGATATCTATGGTAGTGTCAGAGCGCTGTGAATGCTCTTTTCAATGCATTTTGGCGTTGTTATGTTACTTCTGGTCTTTCCATGTGAAGCGTGTTCCTCCTTACGACTTACCCCGCATGTGCTCAGGTCATCGGATTGGTCGGAACAGCGTCTGTTATGAGTTCTCCGCGGCACCTTCATTGATGGCTAAAGATAACTCTACTAGTTCACGTCCACTTACTTTCTTACCAAGGCGGAAGAAATCGGCCACTCGCAACTAGGGAACATTTCTTCATTCCTCTCACCAACATGCAGGAGAAGACCGGGGGCATCTTGAGTGTTTTCCCTCCCGGTTGCTCCACGTGACGTATAGGTGGATTTGGGACAACCTATGCCGGTCCCAACTGGACGGGACTACGTTAACGCGCCGCGCATTTTCCGCAATTGACATGGTAATGTGTTCATTGCATTCGGAAAGATTCGATTAACCCGTTACGATTATTGTCATTGGCATATCACTGGGTGGGTCGCACCGTCATCTGACGCCGGGATATCTGTTCTTGCCATATCTCATACCCCACGCGTCTCTGGTATAAAGGACAGCCTTTCAAGGTGAGAGTCCCTCAGAATCTCACCCACCTTCTTACATTTCAATACCTGCTTGCTTCTCACAAATTCATCATGAAGGTGAACCATATATACCATATGTAAGCGCTTCGTCTCTGACCTCCCTTGCTTCGCCAGGTCCTTGCCATTCTCTACGACGGTGGAAAGGCCGCGACTGAAGAGCCGCGTCTACTGGGTACTGTTGAGAACAAGGTAAGACCTCCTGTTTTCTCCATTGAGGGTGACTACTAATTCAGTACCCACACAGCTCGGGATCGAGGAGTGGTTGAAGTCACAGGGCCATGAACTCATTGGTGTGTACCGCGAGCTGCTTGCTTAAAGTGACACACTTCTAATATCCACGTTATCTACAGTATGCGCCACTTGATTTCTCAGCCATTAGCATGCATACCGATCATGTCTGTCATAGGTATCCAGCTCAAAAGAAGGACCGGACAGCGTTTTCCAAAAGCACATTGTAGATGTAAGCTCTCCATTTCGTCGTCTAAAGTAGCCGCTCATGTGATTCATTTAGGCTGAAGTCCTGATCACAACTCCTTTCCATCCTGGGTACATATCCTTGAAAGGCGATTACACTGGCTGAATGCTGACATGTTGATCCCGAAAGTTACCTGACCCGCGACCTTGTTGAGAAGGCGAAGAACTTGAAGCTCTGTATCACGGCGGGTGTCGGATCAGACCACATTGATCTTAACGCTGCTGTAGACCACAAAATCCAAGTACTGGAAGTGAGTTATGTAATCAGAAAGCAAATAATGTTCAGGCTGACATGGGTATAGGTGTCCGGCTCCAATGTCGTCTCCGTCGCCGAGCATGTCGTGATGAGCATTCTTCTGCTCGTCAGGAACTTTGTACCTGCTCATGAGGTAAGAATGAAATTATCTCTGAAAAGCTATTTTTGCTGAAGAGATTCCTAGATGATCGAGCGTGGCGACTGGGTTGTGTCCGACATCGCTCGTAACGCTTTTGATCTAGAGGCCAAGGTCGTTGGTACCATCGGTGCTGGCCGTATCGGCTACCGTGTTTTGCAACGTCTGGTACCCTTCGACTGCAAGGAGCTTCTTTACTACGACTACGCACCTCTTCCCGCAGGTAATTGTCTTTCATATATTTATAGTGTCATAATCTAATGATCACGATTAGCTGCTGGTGAGGCTGTCAAAGCTCGCAGAGTCGAGGATTTGAAGGACTTCGTCTCCCAATGCGACGTCGTCACCGTCAACTGCCCTCTGCACGAAGGCACTCGTGGACTCGTGAACGCTGAACTCTTGAAGCACTTCAAGAAGGGCGCATGGCTCGTCAACACCGCTCGTGGCGCAATCTGCGACAAGGATGCTGTTGCTGCAGCCCTCAAGAGCGGACATCTCTCCGGTTACTCAGGTACGTTAAATTTATTTGAAATTCGAAATTTCTTCTATCTGACGATTATATCGTAATAAGGTGACGTCTGGAACGTCCAACCTGCACCCAAAGACCACGCCTGGCGTACGATGAAGAACCCGCTCGGCGGTGGTAACGGTATGGTGCCCCATTACTCCGGAACTACCCTAGATGCCCAGGCACGCTATGCCAACGGCGCAAAGAGCATTCTCGAAAACTACCTCGAGAACAAGCCTCAGGAGCCGCAGAACATCATTGTCGGGTTGGGCAAGTACGAGTCGAAGGCTTGTAAGTGCAATGTCACTTTCGCATTCAAGATACACATGACTTATTTCGATCTTGCAGATGGGCAGCGTTGAGGTGTTCTCTTTCATTGTTATTTTCCATTTCGGAGTGTACTATCTATCAGCGTGTACTACATATCTATTCAACACCTGCAATGTACAAATAAATTTATCACACGAGTGTTCAAACTTTCATCAGACGCCCACCTGTTCTCACTGAGTCACTTCTCAACAGCCTCTTTCCCACGAACCTCTCTCACGAACCTGAGAACAAGCGTGATGCAAGAACGCTTATCTTCGAAGAACATGGATGCGACAATAGCTCTCTTCCAATTCAATACATTCAAACTTACATTCCCATAGATATTATACAGCAAAATACAATACAGGTATACACGGGGAAAAAAACCCAGCATCACCACCTACTCCTCCTTCTTGGCTCGATTACCCAGTATCTGGTCCTTGAAGTACTTCTCTAACTTGGTCGCGTTCTTCGCATAGATCGAGCTCTCAGGGTTGTACTGCCTGCAGTTGTCGAATATCAGCTGTGCGTCCGCGGCGAACTGCTCGACTGATTTGTACTGCTTGCTGCCGAGCTTGTCTTCCATGGTGGAGAAGTCCATTGGGTTGTGGATGACGTCGTAGTAGTCGGGCACATCATCGACGCTTACTGGGACGAGGAAGGCCCACGCTTGGGGGTGTTTGCGTAGCTCAGCGAGGGCGTGTTCCATGAATAATTGGTCTGTGCCGCGTGCTTGGGGGCGCACGACGCTGTAACACACAACAACAGTTAACAGGACTGCTTTTACAATGATAACATGAACAATATACTTTGCCGCCATGTCGGGTGTCCACCCGCTCTCCTCTAAGGGATTAGATTCAGTGATCAGCAGCAAAAGCCAGAATATCAGCACGCACTCAACCCAGGTACATCCTTATAATCAACCGTAGTCCCCGCAGACATCCCCGGCTGGAACTGCGGCAGCCCAGGATGCACGATATGGCTCTTGCTCATTTGCCTGATCTTGGTCATGATCGCCTCCTGCTGCTTCGCCACGATATTCGCCTTGTCCAAGTAGTCGACCTTGCGGAGCATAGTGCACTGCATGATCGTGCCGCCCTCGTAGTCCTTGATGTACCCCGCCCACACAGAGCGGTCGAGCGTGATGTCCTTGGAGAAGCCCTGTTTCTCGAAGTACCCGACTGCGTAGTTGTCGGCGTAGGTGAGGAAGTGCATCATGTCCGGGTAGGCCTTTTTAATGTGCGCTTTGAAGTGGTCCATGAGCATGCCGCCGTAGCCCTGCTACCTGTGAGCGGGCATAAGGGGGGTCGTTACGTTTAAACGCACCTTTTCTTGGTACACGGAGTTGGTGGCGAAGAACACGATCTCCGCGAACCCACGGTGTGGAAACGGGCGGTAGCAGATGCCGCCGACGACCTTGTACCCCCGCTTGACGATCGCCAGCGCCTTCGAGCTGGAGTCGTACACCAGCCGCGCGATGTACTCGCGCGGCATTTTCGGGAGCTGCTTCTGGAAGAGGGTCTTCAGTCCCGTCAGGACGACGAGCGAGCGGGGCTGCCCGTCGTTCTCCACTGGTATGACTTTGATAACGCCTTTGCGCAGCTCGAGCGGGCCTGCTTTCTCTGTTCTGGCAGTGGTTTGCTATGAAACAGAGGATGTACGTTAGTGTTGATAAACCCATGCAATGTGATAAAGTAACTCACCCCACCTGCGGACTTTCCAGCTGCAGAGTCGACTGTAACACCAGCAGCCAGCCTCGTCAACTGGCCCTCGTCCATCTTATCCTCCACCTTCACTTTCGGCTCGTGCCCATTGATGCCTTTGGATTTCCCATTCATTAGGGCCTGCTCGTCGCCCACAGGTGGGGCCAACGACGTAGGTGCGGTATGTGCCTTCTTTGACTTCTTCCCCGGGGCTTTCTTGCCGCTCCTCTGACCACCCCGAGACTTCTCCGCTCGCGTGGTAGAAGAGTTGGCGGCCATGCGTGCGGCCAATGGCTGATCTTCCTCCTCATCGTCATCTGCGCTGCTGCTCAAAGATGACACAGATATCCGTCGTTTCTTTGTAGGCTGTTGTGGGGGGTCGCTAAGAACAGAGGAGGCGGGGGAGTCGGGCACGCTGTGATAGCGTTGTTCTTTGGGCCCGTGAGCATGGCGGGCTCGCGAACGGGCCAAGTACTTACCTGGAGAGGTATTGACGGTCATTTTAGATACATGGTGTGACATTTGTCGTCGCAGGGATGTAATGTCATCGTCGTCGTAATCAAAATCGAGCAGGCGTCCCGAGTCCTAGAAGCTGCAGCTTAGTAGACAATTCTTGAAAGCTACTTGGAATTAAAAATCTGCACCTAAAGTCGCACGTTATTGAAGGATAAGCTGAATGCCAGAAAAGGGCTACTGACCTGTAGAAGCTCGTCGAGACGGATAGCTACTCGACTTCTGCGCTCAAACTCTGGCCTACCTAGTTCCGAGGGGTTCGCATGATGCTGGCCAACATCATGACCACAAGCACACGTGTCGATGTACGAGGATGGTATCTCGTCGTCGTCGGAGCCATACTGCTCGAGATCACCGAGGGAGGACTCGTTGTATTGTTCGTCGAGCCGGACGTCGACATTGGAGGGCGGGTGGAGGCCGTAGCAGGTGGTGCATATCGAACAGGGAGAATGGCGCGCGATCTTCAGGGCGAGAAGAGAATCGCCGAGCCTATTGGGCAAGTGGGACGCAGGGTATGCGAGCTTCATGACATTTGAGTGAGCGCTTGCACGGAGAGAGACGAGGAACGGAAAGCACTGATCGGCGCATCATGATCGGGAGAGCACGTGGATTTCCTTTCTGGTCGTGGAGCAATAGATGCATGCCGTGGATGATGGCTTCCTCATGAATTTTGGTATCCCCCACGGCTTGCTGGAGAACGTCTAATTGGGAGCACTCCACCAATGCTGCGCTAGCTATGCTTTCCTTATATCCCCCTCGTATCAGGGTTACCATCGCGCTCAGACTAGCATGCATCTTCTCTCTCTGTCTTGGGGCTGCCGCCAGCAGTCCATGGATCGAGTACCCCGACAATGGGTTTGCGACGATGACACACTATACGCTGCCTACAGATTACATTGCATCCTGCGGATGCACGGCTTCAAGTACACACTACCCCACTGTCGCTCTCTCACAAATGGCCTATGGAAGTTCAAGGGCTTACGGTGCGTCTCGTGTACTCGTTCCGCACCGCTTACTGCTTGCTCACTGAATGGACTCTTCCTTGCAGGCCCTTCTTGCGGAAAATGCTTTAACCTCACCCTGATTAACCCAGTCATTGCCACCCCTCCCTTTTATCCTTCCGTGGTCAAATCCATCACTGTGAAGGTCACCGACCTCTGCCCCTTGTCCAAGGACGGCTGGTGCAACGGGACTACGTCTGGGCCAACCGCGTGCGTATCAGAAAGAAAAGAAAGATCCTACCTTTACTAACCCACCTTCAGTGCTGGCACTTACCTGAATTTCGACCTTGCCTATCCCTCCGTCGCCATCCCGAACAACTTCTTTCCTTCCGACCAAGCATTATACGGGTACACAGTAAGTCATCTTTCTATCACCAACCCACCTTCACGTGCAATCCGCAGTCTAATTTGCGTGCTTTACATAGGACTTCGGCGTATGGAACATCAGTTACCAAACCGTCTCCTGCCTTCCCAACTGGGCCGGAGCCAAAAATGCCGCTGCACTAGGGAGCGTGCCCGACGGGGGTGGGGAGAGTGTATGCTGCCCCGCCAATCCCACAGTCAGTTTTTGCTTATTTTTGCCTCTCTTCTCTTCCTCCTAACGTTCATCTGATGGCCAGGGAAACGCCAACGACACTTGCCCCTCCTTTTCTGATGCCAACGGCCTTCCGTGAGCCCACTCTCCCGTGCAGTGGTACCAGACCATCGCGAGCTAACAGATCTTCTCGTAACACCCAGACCAGACACAACCACAAGCTCGGGACACACAACAGCGGCACCTCATTCCGCTTTGCTGGTTCTCTTCACATTATCTATTTTTGCTTTCTATACCCCAGGATAGACCGGCGCGGAACCAATTTATCATGCAGATACCCTCGAGATACCCTTCTTTCATTTTGATCCCGCAGCAGCATATATATAGCCGTTGCTGCGGCGGATTTTGGACCATGTGCAGGGAGGTGTGCTGGTTGTACTTGGCATTGTGTGTATTATTAGAGTTAACGAGGTCTGCGGGGAAGATGTGGGGTTGCGCAAGCCATCAATTCCATATCCAAGTCCGAACTTTAACATTATGTACTTGTAGAACGCGACTCGCGTCCTCATCAAGAGGACTAGGCGAGGAGAGTTCACTTTTATGAAATGTACGGCTCTGCCAGCCCTTACACTGGGGGCCACGCCATCTTGTGACCACAGCCTACAGCTCACACATGTGGGTTTTCTTCATGCCAGCCGCCTAGGAGCAAGACTTATATCGGCTGTTATTCAAAAGCACGCTGGATAATCACAACGTTACCGCTCCATATCGTCACCCGTTCCGACCTTAGTGTACTTCGCGCTGTTTGCACCTGGAAGGAAACGCCTCACATACCGTGCACCACCGAGCCACAGGAACACACCGACAGCCGCACCGACGACCATCACGCCGAAGAACAACCCGCCGAAAGACGACGAGGGTTCGAGCGGGAGCTCGGAGGTGTGCGTGATCTCGGTGCTGGTGCTCGCGGGTGCAGAGGTGGATGAGGCGCCAGTGATCTCGCCGGTGATCACTTCCTCCACATGCGTAGCCACTTCTTTGTCATGTTCGCTGGTGTGCTCAGGAGTAGCAGCAGCAGCAGTTGTGGAGATCTGTTAACAAGGAACAGCAAAAGAATTTATTTGTACGTATTTTTGGGGGGCAAAAGAGCGAGCGTTAGAGCTCAGCGTGAATAGGTACCTCCTTTCCATCCTCATCAACCTCAGTATCGACGAGCAGCTGGAAAAGAGACAGCGAATAAGAAAGGGATGCAATGAAGAGAGATTGAAAGCCCTACCTCGCCTGAATCCGCAATGATGACGTCCGCAGTGGGCTTGTCTCCCGAGCCTTTCGGGACGTCCTCTGTAACAGAAAGTGTTTAACATTGGTATATCTGGTCCAAGTACTCAGTTATACTGACCGATTAGGCGCACAATGTCCATTCCGTCAATGACTTTGCCAAAGACGACCTGTAATAAATATTAGTACATTGAATACGACGACGACGAAGGAAAAAAAATAAGCACATACATGTTTTCCATCCAGCCAGCTGGTAACGACAGTGCAGATAAACTACATGTAATGTGAGATAAAGCAACTAAGGCATTCAAGCTAAGAATACTGACGAATTGTGAGCCTAGAGTCAGGAGATATTAGTGGATTGCTAAAACAAGGGTACCGCTGGAGGAACTTACCATTGGTATCTTTGCCAGCGTTTGCCATAGAGAGAATGCCAGGACCGGTGTGACGGAGTTTACTAGAACTCGAGTAAGAACATAAAAGGCACGAAAAAGGTACCAATCAAGCGTACAAGTTCTCGTCTGCGAAACGGTCACCGTAGATGGACTATTGGACGCGTTCAGCAACAGTGCACGATATAAATGTAGCAAGCAAGTACCTTTCCACCGGTACCATCACCACGAGCTATAACCAGGTAAGCATCCGACTTCATTTACCAAGTCTATCTGAACTTACTGAAATCACCGCCCTGGATCCTATTCGTGGAACAGTAATAAGCATCAAGACTGGCAAGAGTATTTGGAGCATTTACATGAAATCCTTGATGATGCGGTGGAACTTGGAGCCCTTGTAGCCAAAGCCAAGCTCGGTGCCGTCCTTCTTGATGCCGGTAGCAAGAGCACGGAAGTTCTCCACGGTCTTGGGAACGGTCTGTAACGTCGCGGTGAGCTTCGGAGCTCTTTTTTGATGCATATACAGAGCTAACTTACGCCGCCGAACAAGCCCATGGTGACTATATCAGTCATCAGCTCATATCCAACATTATGTTACACATAACGACACGTACTTCGTCCCAAGTCCTTGTCGCCATGCTTAATGTCGAAGTAGACCTTGTGGGTAATCTTGGGGCCCTTCGCCGCCTCTGCGGACTGTGCGCAGAAGAGGGCGGCGATGGAGATGACGATGAAGGCGATGGAGAGACGGCCAAACATTGTGGTGAAAGGGAAGTGAGAGATATCTAGAGTAAAGACGTGGCGCTTTCGGCCGTCTCAACCTCCAGCAATGCGTGGGAAAGAAGTTACTCTTGGCACAACCCTGCATCCGTTCGCCGAAGATTTCGCGGTTTGTCGAAGTTTATAACGAGGCGTGAATTTAGAGCTTCTACAAAATATTTCTAAGGTACTTTACGTGTATCCCTACCGTTATCAGATTCGAACATTGCATCCCATTCTCAGAGTATTTGTTTCATTAATCATGAAGAATAATAATATCCACACTCTGAACAGTGAAAGCAATGCTTCATTGGTATCCATCCCGTGTAAAATACTCGACACGTCTCCAACAAGCGTCCACCTTCAGCCGAAGGCGCATAAATCAACCCCGATTCACCAGCTTTTCTAGAGCTGAACCGCCCGCAATCTGAAATTCGGACGCGCCAGAGCTCATCATCATCCCTCCCTTCTTCGTCAGCCGACCCTGGAGGCGCACCACTGCCTGCATACGCTTCTCCGCCTCGCCAGAATGGTCGCGGTCCCACTCTTGGGCCGGGAGCACCTTTGGCACTTTCGCACCTGGCCGCTTGTCCTTTGCTTTGTGCGTGTTCTGTAAGCTGGCCCTCGCACCAGCGAAGGTCGCAGATTTCGGCGCTTCTCGTAACGCGAAGGCTTTCGCCAAATGTCCAAGATGAAGGTGGCGAATGTGGAAGATGTGTTTTTCGTTTGAGGGATGGGTGGCATAGGCACGTATATGTGAGAGGAATGCCTTGCGAGCCAGCATGGCGTTCTGAATGGAAATCTTGTTAGTTAGTAGAGCAAGGTGCTTAGGAAGTAAGTAACACACGTCTTTGTTTCGCAACACCCAACGCTCGAAAGACAGCTGAACTTCCGTCGCACGCTCCTCACTTTCCGCACCCTTACCGCCAAAGCCAGTCTTGAGAACACTGTCTGATGCTACGCCCGTCAGACTGATATTTTGCTTGGTATTGTCTGGTTCGTCTCCCTGCATCTTCGTCTCCACCCACTTCATCCATTCTGATTCACTGGGCGCCACCATGCTCCACGCTTCACCACCTTTTCCAGCACGCGCTGTACGACCCACTCGATGAACATATTCAGTTGCCCCCCCCTCGGTCGGAAGATCATACTGGATAACAGCACGAACTAGAGGCAAGTCAAGACCGCGCGATGCTACAGATGTGCAAAGAAGCACAGAGGAAGAGGATTGCGGAACTGCTTTGCTCTTTCCTGAAACAACGCCAGAGAATCCCTTCAGCGCAGCAAGACGAGTTGCAGTTGGTAGAGAACCATGGAGGCGATAGACAGAAGTATCCGGAAGAAGAGAGCATTTCGCTTCGACCTGATTTTCTCTGAGTTTAGTGTTCGATTTTTTGTCGTCCTCAGCATCGCTGTCTTCATTTCTCCCATCGTCGGGATCCTGTTCACCCTCTTGTTCCTCACTCCCGCCCATCGAAGTCCCAGCAAGGAGATTCCAGTGGAAATCCACAGAATCTGTGCAGCTAAGGAAAACGATGATTCTAGTACCGCGGCGGCTCTGCGATTGAGCAATTAATGAACGTAGTAGAGCAACGAGTGTCACAAGTCTGAGCTTTAGTGGCACAACCACGTATTTTTGAGAGAGCTGAGAAGGGGGTGTGAAGTTTTCTGTTGTTGTAACCACTTGGTTGGCTGTGTTGACCGCTGGTCCTGGAGCTATACGCTCCTCCTTATCCACCTCGGTAGCCTTGATCATAGCAGGACTTATAAGGGCCTCCCCTGCAAGCTTCTGCACATCCTCGCGAATGGTGGCTGAACATAGAATGGTCCGCCTCCGTCGTTCCCAATCCCATCCACCAACCTCCATGCTTTTCCCCTCCTCCACGGCAAGCTTAGCCAGCCTCCTCCTTCCATCCAACCCCTGGATAATCCCTTTAATGGTATCTTCGAATCCCAACTCCATGAGCCGATCAGCTTCGTCAAGGACAAGCCATCTGCATTTTCCGACGTTGAAGGAGGAGGTATTTTGTAGGTGATCCAGCAGTCGTCCGGGCGTTGACACAAGGATAGGCACACCCTTACGTAGACGAGCCTTTTCGTGGGTGCGAGTGGCACCACCAATGAGCAATCCAGAGACCAGCCAACGCGTCAACCTCGTCGAGCTATCTGTGGATTCATCTTCCGGCCGTAATCGCAGCTTTAGCAAAGCTTCCAATACGTCGGATATCTGTTTCGCCAGTTCTCGAGTCGGAGCAATGATTATGGCCAATGTTCCTATTGACCGATCAATGTAGGAGAGAGAGCTGAGGGGTAGGAGATCTTGGATTATTGGAAGGAGGAAGGATAGTGTTTTTCCGGAACCGGTCTGCGATTGGATGAATGCATCCCTCAACTCTTTGCCCTCTGGAGTGGCTGCGAGTAGCGTAGGTAGTGCCGCACGTTGTATTGACGTAGGCTTTTGAATGTCCATCTTCCCCGTAAGATGCGAGATAAGCAAGGGGTTCAAACCGAGGCCTGAAAATGTAGAGGTGTCCAAAGGTGCATTACTGGGAATAGGAGCAGGTTTAGGAACAATGGGACGGGTGGGTGCTTCGACTTTCGGGTTGTAGCTGAATAAGGAGGAGATAATTTGCTGGGGTCGGGCTGTCGTTCGTGATTGGACTGGAGGGTTACTGGTGGAAGGCTCTTTTTGAGAGGGTTCTTTTTGGGAGGGCTCTTTCCGAGGGCGCTTCGCTGGTCGTTGTTCAACATCTTCAGCAACACGGTTGGATTTTTCCTCCGTTCTAACTTTGCGCTTTACAACGCGCTTTGCCTTCAGTCTATACGATAATGTTAATAGTGCAAGAACAGAATGAGGAAAAAGCTGAAAGAACCTGTCGGTCCATCTCCCATTCTTCTTTCCTGCTCCTGCTTTAGGCGCAGAAACGCGATCGTCGACTGCGATGTTGAGCACCAGGTCGTCGTCCATAGTGCAGGTAAGGAAGTCAAATAAAGTATGTTATCGTTTCCAAATGCGGTGGTCATGACCTGCGATTGGTCAGCATGAAAGGGGTGAGTCAGTTTGCTTGAGTGCTTGAAGTCGCTCAAAGTCGCCGTTTATCCTCTTTATACGCTACTCTCAGCTCCTCATTTCTGCAGTACAGGTAAAGCATCATCGTTGGCTTTCCGAATGCTACCGAACGAGTGCAATATTGACTATGAATGTAGACGAAAGTGTGCCACAATCACAGCGGCCACGTCACAGTATTCGAGCCGATTTTTGCAGCATATCCTACGAGCTAGCTAGCCATTGTAAAGCGATAATTGGCCTCCAATGGTGTCTGCGCCGCCTATTGTGGATGGAACCCCACCGCCAGTGACGCCCGGCGGCACTTACACGATCCAGGTAAGGACTGCGCATTTTGAGCTACCCCTAACCCTAATGCACCACCCCTGCAGACTGTTTCCGTCGGATGCAAGGTTTATATTCGCCGTCCAGGTCCAAATGGTGAGACTGAGGAACGACTGGCAGAAATCCTCTCCATACGTGACAAGCCCGTAAATCCTTATGCTCAACGTTCCCGCGTTCCCAAGCAGGAGGAAGGTCCGTCAAAGCCAGAAGACCAATGGGAGTACTTTGTCCACTGGGAACACTTCAACAAGCGTCTCGACGACTGGGTCTCTGGTTCGCGTCTTGTCCTGAATAGAGACCTCGAATGGCCACGTCCAAAGGCTTCTCCAGGGAAGAAGAATCCTACTGCGAAGGTCCCAGGGAAAGCACCCCGTGTCCAGAACCTTCTCAAGAAGGCCACTTCTAATGCAGCGAAGGCCGCTTCCGTACCGGGCACACCTACCCCAGCTCCTAGCAACGCCGACTATCCCGCATCGCCTTCTCCAGCCCCGACATCATTGAAACGGAAGTTGCCAATCGACGAGGAAGAAGAGGAGGAGGAAGAGGAGGAAGAAGATGCGGAGGGTGACGATGTTGATGCGGAGGGGGAGATGGACGTTGATGGTGAGGGCGAGGTCCAGACATTTGACCTGAGCCTTCAGGAGCCTATACACGACCCACCACCACTCTCTTCCTTCAGCAAGGAGCAGGAGATAGAGAAACTTCGAACCTCAGGTTCCATGACCCAGTCAATATCTGAGATCGCTCGGGTCAAGAACTTGAACCGTCTTCAGATAGGAAAGCACGAAGTCGATGCCTGGTATTTCAGTCCGTATCCTAAGGAATATGCCCATCTCCCTGTGCTGTACATCTGCGAATTCTGTCTGGCCTTCTTCCCTTCTCCTTTTATGTTCTCGCGGCATCGCCAACGATGTACTATGTTACACCCACCGGGAAATGAAATATATCGCCATGAAGATATCTCGTTCTACGAGATTGACGGAAAGCGGCAGCTGACATGGTGTCGAAATTTGAGTTTGCTTTCCAAGTGTTTCCTTGATCAGTGCGTCCATGACTTGCTGCGCTGTAGGTTCTTCATGTACTAACTTTCACCGCAGTAAAACCCTGTATTATGATGTCACCCCCTTTATGTACTACGTGATGGTAAGCCCTTTTGCTTTTCACGCCTGAGAATACAGACTCACCTCTGAATTAAGGCCAAACGAGACTCGACAGGCTGTCATGTTATAGGTTACTTCTCAAAGGAAAAAGAATCCGCAGAAAACTACAACGTCGCCTGTATCCTCACGCTCCCTCAGCACCAGCGCCACGGATACGGTAAACTCCTGATCGAGTTCTCGTACGAACTCAGCAAGAAGGAGGGCAAGCTTGGTAGCCCGGAGAAGCCTCTCAGTGATCTCGGCTTACTGGGGTATCGTGCCTACTGGGCCGAGACGATCATCGAGCTGCTTCTCAACACTCCCGACGGCGAGTTAAGTATTGATGATATCGCTCAGAAGACAGCGATCACCCACGCCGACGTCATGAATACGTACGTAGCCTTCCTCATCGATTAGCTTTGCCCGATGCTCACTTACCATTGGTTGCAGCTGTACCACTTTACAACTTTTCAAGCACTACAAGGGACAGCACATCATCTGCCTCAATAGCTCAGTGCTGGAGAAGCACCAAAAATCGAAAGGAAAGCGGAGGCCACGAATACACCCAGAGTGCTTGAAGTGGAAGCCACCGGTGTTTACTCGCGATCAGCTTCGTTTCGGTTTTTAATCTCGTCATTTCGACTCCGTACCTTATGTGTATCATTACTTGTACTCTATAGCTTATTCTTCCTGTTCAACATACACTTCACATGGCGAATATCCACGTACACATCTATTGAGAAATACTATTCTCAGTGGTATGTTTTGTTCTTTGTCGAAGCTGCGCCTCGTGCTCGTCCTCCCTGCTCCCTACCTTCCACTCTGAGAATGGATTGCGGCGGCTGGTCGTTGGGGAAGGGGGTTGTGACGCTGCAGGTGAGAAGACGCCGACACCCGACAGCCTCAAGGTGCTCTCAGAGTCTGATGCGTAGAACATATGCGGTACGTCAAGAGACTCGTCGGGGGTGGACGCGGAAAGACGACTCCGCTGCGGGGAGGTCAATTCTTGGTCCGAGTCCGTGAATACGGAGTCAGGTGTGGGAGTATCGTGGATGTAAACAGCGGGTGATGATGTGGTGGTGTGAATAGTTGATTTGTCGCTGGTGGATGCTCGAACATCGTCAACGACACCCAGTGTCCTTGCAATACCGTAAGAGGCGATATCCTGATGGCAAACACATGTGAGCGACGATGGAATGCGGCTGTAAGTTGGCTATAACGTACCAAAAGCCCGAGTATAATGACAGGAAGGCTCAGCAGGAGTGCAAATACTCGACAGGAATAGGCAATCCTGGCCACCCATGAGTCTGGCTGATAGTACCAGAGGTATTCTAGGTACACATTCCAAAAAACACGGGGAATGGATGCAGGGGAGACTTGGGAGAGCTGAGAGGTGAAGTCTGACACAAACGTGGTGACATTCATTGTAAAGAAGGATGAAAGAGTGGGTTGAACGGATGCGTATAAGCCTGCACAAGTACAGACGCGAGGCTCCTTGTAACTTCGACTTCCGAGTAGGAGGTGTTGGTGTTTGCTCAATAGCCTCTTTCGTTGTCATGTGATTTACTCGTCATCGAAGACAAACTGTGGCGATCGATCCGAATTCGACCCTGCCAGAACAGTCAAAACATGCACGCAGCGTGCGTGTAAAGAGTACAGTTAGCACTCTCGGAAGACATTTGACTTAAACATTGAACGCGAGAACAAGCGTTTTATTAAATGCAAGACCAGAACAACGTCTCACAAATTGTTTGATCTCACCTCCGTGATCTCAAGGCAGAAGAAAACTAACAAAAAAGTCAGAAGAAAAGATATGATTCACATCATGTCCAGAATACAGGTATATGGCCAGGTAGAGAAAAAAACTGTACGGTGTGCAAAGCGATAGCAAACTAGATATAGCAGGTTCATAAAACGCCAGAAGAAACAAAACATACAAGGCAGCTAAGGATACATAGTATTTGATGGGAATACAACGCCGTCAGAGCGAATGAGGATGATAGGACGGCGCTTGATAACCTGCGACTCCGGTGGCAGACACCCCAATACTTCAGTGCAGCGAACCTCGACGTATGGCGAAGGCTCTGAGCCGAAGAAAACGTGGACGGGATCCGTCTTCGAGAAGTTTTCGCCGTACACAGTGAGCATCTTCGAAGCGTGAGGATTGGGCTTTGCCAAGACCGCACGGGATTGCGCGCAATTAGACTTCGGTGCCTCAGCAGCACGATCCGGAGGAAGGTATTTAACCACACCGGGGAAGGGGGTAACAGGCTTCGAGGGTATAGGGAACGAGCCTGTCTGCGGGGCATGTTGGTTATCGAAGAGAACGGGCGGCACATAGAAGTTGTAGCGAATTTGATCTAAAAATTAATAACATAAGTATCATCGATCACGAAAAAAATTAACGCATAATGCTTACCGGTACCGACGATGGTCCACACGCTTGTCTCGCCAATGTCGACCTGCCAGAGAGCTCCAGATGAGGCTCCGGAGTCGCTTCCAGACCCACGGCGCGATGACACTGAGCCGGCGGAGCTGGGCCTACGACGACCCTTGGCGGACGTAACATTCTTAGTGATGCCGCCGGCACTGGAGGTAGAGCGCTTTTTCTTTACGCGCCCGCCATCGTTAGACAAGAACTCCGACGCTGAAGGTGAGGCGGGAGCGCTGTCCACAGACCCATGTGCAAAATAGTCTGGACCGGTCGATGAAACGGGCGTCGATACAACAGGGGATCCTGGAAGAGCAGGAGAGTTTGAACCAGTGCCCTGGCTGCTATTCCATTGGCGACCGTCGATGGGGCGATAGGTGTTGACCTTTTCGCCCATGCAAGACAGGAAAGCTCCGGTTGCCCCAGGAGTTCCAGGCTCAGGCATACCCTTAGAGCTATCGTAGACCTCGAAAGCAATCTTGTGAAGCTGAGAAACAGGATCGCCGCAAACTTCTCCTGGAGAGCAATAATGATCTGCGACCCCCTTGGCACCCTCTTGCAAACCGCCGCCCACCACAGTCGTTTGGTGATCAACCTTGCGGATGATCAGGACCGGACTGACAACGCCGGAGGTCAAACATTGCAGAACCACGGTTTGGTTGTAGTAAATTGGTATCTGAGATCCGTTGTTCGTGAAGGGTATAGCGTTTGGAGGGGGTGAAGGATAATCCGGTTGAGGGGGCGGGGGTGGGGGTGCATCAATACCTCCACCAGCCGGCTTGTTGACGTCGACAATGTACATAACGAAAGGGTCTGTTCCAAAATTATCAGATGAGTCTGCTCAGAAGCATAGTTGCAGGGACATACCCCAGCTGGCCGTGCGAGCGATGAAAGAAGGTGTTGTCGATCGTGACCGTTGATCGAGGCCCATCAACGGGGCACCATCAGAACCCTTGAACGACGATCCCGAGCCAGAGACACAGAGATATTTCGTGGACACAGTTTGAGAACGTAAACGATGGAACAAGGATATAGTCGAGCCGTGGTTAATGCAGACTAGAAGGGAACAAAATTCTCAGCTTCAGATTTTCCAGAAAGATAGAACAGAAAAAATATGACATACGCTCTAGATTTTTTGCACTTTGCCTCTTTTTGCTGGGTTTGCTGATGACCTTGATGGGGCGGCTGGGGAAGACACCAATCACGCGCTCAGGTTCATCATCCGAAGCGGGAGCAGTGATTTTGACGAGGGCCTCCACTTTCTTTTTCTTCTCGTCGACATCGGAGATGAAAAGCTGCTTGCCAACACAGCGGCCAATGTAGGTGGTGCCTGTCGGAGGGTCGCTCACGTCGAACGACTTGCCAGAAGAACCGGTCCATTCGATGGAACCCTCTTGTGGCGCTGGTTCCCCAGATATCGAGACAACGACACGGGGAGGGCAAAGCTTCGGGTCCTCTCCTCGCCGAACAACATCTGTCCACCAAGAATTACCAATCATGATGGCGGTAGGAGGGGGGCAAAGGAATCTGCACGAAAAAGTAAGTTATCTGATCTAGCTCTAACACTGATGATACGAACCGCTTCTCAGTGCCGTAGGACTTCTGCGCCACTTTACTTGACATAACAATCACAGTACGCTCGCCAAACGCCAGGCGATTAGGCGTACGAACATACTGATCGAGGTATGGCCTAGAATCATGTTTGTAAGAAACGTAAATATCACCGTCGCAAAAAATCCAAGCTCACCGAATGAATGTCTGGAGGTCGTTGGCCGAGCCCATGACGGGGTGCCCTTGGAGCTTCATGCGCGCCAATGTCTCGTCGACGGTAGGCATACGGAGGGACATATCCTGATGAGGATTTGGCGGCATGTAGTGGGGCATATCCTCGTATCCAGGAACACCGTGCGTTGCATGAGGAGCAACTCCACGCATCATATCAGAACCATGGCCTGACAGATGCGAAGGAACAGAAGGTGGACCAGAGTGGTTGAACCTCTCGGGCGGAAATCGGCCAAGACGGTCCTGGAAGTGCTGCAGCGCAGAAGACCCGAAGGGAAGCCCGTTGTTCATGTTTCCAATACCGTATTCGTCGGAAAATTCAGAGCCATAGCCGTTGACTGCGGGGAGACGACGATCAGGCATGTCCGAGTAATTGTGCCCGGGATAGTCCTTCCCGCCTATGGACGGGGGGAAACCGGGCTGGTGGACGGAGTCGCTGGGGGTCAGCGGCGATACTTTCCCACTGCTGTAAGAGGAAGGAAGGCTGCTGATGATGTCGTAAGGATTACCGTTAGATCCGTTGAATGACGGCACAGAGTCGTTGAAGGAGGAATGAGAGTATATTCCCTCCGAATTCATGCCGTAGCTGGGGGGACCTAGAGAAGAGGATGAGGACGCGTTTGTGCGGTATCGCTGGGAAGAGAAAGAGCCACCAGAGGCTGAGCCGGGGAAGAGGTCATAATTTGGGTGATCGGGATCGAGGGGTTCCGACTGGTCGAAGGAGTGAGGCGGGGGCAGAGTGCCGCCGAGATGGGGATGAGAAGGCGAAGAGGTGACGTTGTCTGAGCTGTGGATCACGAAGGGCTGGTCAATGTCCGACTGTGCGTAGAGGCTGTGCTGGTTCTGGGACGCGGTAGGGGAGAAGTCGAGGGACATCTTGCGGTCGCGGGAGAACTGAGAACCTCCCGAGGGGGGATTCAGGATCTCAGCGAGGTCCCAACGATTGAGCTCGGAGGGAGGAGGGATGGGACGAGGGGCAACGGAGGAAGAGACTGAAGAGTGACTGGGGTTGTCAACGTTCATCCCAAATTCTGATCGCCGTTCGGGAGTTGCCGAGGAGGTCCAAGTTGCGGTCTGTGCCATATATCTACGCGTAGCGCCAGAAGCACAAGCGCAGGTGATGCAAAGTGATTGATTCTCTGTCTTGCGGGGAAAGGTATACAGGTGCACTGCAAGATGGGTATGCGGTGCACGGTATGCTGATCAGTGTCACGCGCCAGTCAGCAATGCATGCGACTACACTAACACTCGAAGCTTACCTCAAGAAGACAATGTTGCACGCTACTCAAGCAGGCGCCTGCAGGATATATGGAAAACGACTCTCGACGGACGAGATTCGACCTATTTAAACTCCCAACTCAACTGCTTATATCACTCTATTTCGAAATGAGATCGGACGTCGCTACAGGCCGCGGAATCCCGGCGTAAACTGCAGCTCCAGTCAGATCGCAGATTTGCCTCCGTGCTCTACAAGGTTTACACCTCGTCCACAACACAAAACGTCTATTCAATTGATCACTGCTTTGGTCATCCCGTTGCGCCCCCATTTCGGTCGTTCTCGCGCCTCCATGCTTCCTCAGCCTATCGGTTCTCTTCAGTATTTCAGTCCCCTCCGCTCCGAAATACTTGCCTCCCGTCCGATTGGACGTTCCTTGGGGAGCCTCAGGCTGCACCTTGTGGGACATTGCGTTGCCGTGTCGGCGGAATTAGATGTCGATCTTGATCTATAACCTCGATCGCAATCAACAGATTCATAAACATTTCCTTCGGAGGATGCCGCCATATGTTGTTTGCGAGATCACTCATTGATTCTCCAGATGAATCTCGTCTGCCATCTCGTCTTCATCTGAGTAGCCGCGCATCCTCTCCTCAATGTTTCCAAATTCTCCGTCGTTCAGCCGCCGTTCGTCCTGTCTCCTCAAGAATCACCCTGCCCCAGTCACCTGCGCATTTCTGCGCGTCCATATAACAATAACCAGAGGTGGTTACGGTGAGCGGTGCCAATTTGCCTGCCCCATCCTTGCTACTGGCAGTTGATGGGCACGATCCTACATATGATCTGGTCGACGAACAAGTGACGAAATGCTTTCCTCAGTGGGCCAAGTCATGGCTAATGCGGAATGGATGAGCGCCTTTAATGAGCTCAGTCAGCGTAAATACGTTATTTCTGACCAGATCATGCTTTTTCCTCTTTGAACCCAATCGATCTGTACCTCACGAGGACTGTCCAGTTCGCTGTTTGCAACTTTCTCTTTTCGGTCCCCACCAGCTGGTCTCCTCACTAATACAGAGCCCCAGAAATGGCACGGCTGTAACCGAGAAGGGAGTGACGGCATCGGTATCTTTCTGCACATGGACCCTTGTCGGGCTCTCGGCCTCCCTTTTCTTTCTGGTAATAGAAGCCTCAAGCCCTGGGAGGGATGCAGATATGATCATGTTTTTTGGGAACTTGGAACGTTGAAGCCTCTGTTTCTCCCTGGCGCAATTGCGACGCGTTATTGTCCAATGCCTTTAACCGGCGGCTTCGGGCATACTGGCCCACCCAAAGACTGACAGTTTCTGACGTTTTTCGGTGGTTATCTACAGTCAATTTATATTAGCATTATGGGCGTACTGAAGGGTCGCTTACTACTCACTAACTTTAGAGTCGACGAGATAGGCAATCGAGGTGATTGATATTGTGCCTGACAGTGACGGCCGAAAGCTTTGATAGCGCGCTGGGGGAGACAAATAAACGCCTTCCGTCGACTTGGACCTTGGTGACGCGATGGACTAAGCAAAATCAAAATCCATCAAGCTGCGCAACTCCAAGCAGAGGAGTTATACACCGATCAAGTTTTAGAAAACAAGTTTAGAAACTATTTTGTGTGTGTAGAGGTAATAATAAACGGTCAATCACTTATCAGATGAAAACCATGTGCTTTCGAATTCTGGTAGAACATGAAAGGGATAAGAGATTAGAGTTCACTCAGCGTTCACTAAAAGGGTTGATGTGGATGGCTTAGGCTCGCGCACAGACACTAATAAGAAAGAGGAATAAAAGTAATCAGACAAAAATGTTAGCATGGATACGAAATGAATACATCATAAAGAAGTTCTAACAGCAGCAGTTTCCGCCGATAGTCCTTGGAGCTACAAGAAAAGACGCTAGTAAACAACCAAGTTCGCGGGACTCTTATTACATGACAAACATTTTTTCGAGTTGGTAATCTTGTAGAGATGTGTAAAATCATCAAATAGACGTCTTGCTGAACAGGAAATAACCTGTCGTGGATGTGGTTCGTGAAGCCGCCGGTCGCAGGGCATGAGGGATTCAAGGCCGGGCGCCGCGAACAAGTATAGTTCTGTCATCGAGATAAGTGCCACGAGGGTAAATACTGCGATCCCTTGTTATCTGCAGTTCCCATTGATAACATGCATGCAAGTTGTCAAAGTACGCAATGCTTCAAGATTGTAGAATAGCACGTACGATTTTTTTCAGAGCGTTCATTCGAGGCCGGATGAACCGGATACCAATCTCAGGCTGGCACTGCAGATTATCAAAGGATTGATTATAACAAATCTCCGAGTCGGATAAATATACCTGAGTAGCTAATCGTTAACACAAAAAAAGCACGAATACGGCGGATAGTCAGGACGCTATGGAGTGAATGTCGAACAACCAAACGTCGCGGGTTGTGCCTATAGGCCACTAACGCAAAAAGGGTACATCTGACGGTCCGCGAAGTGTTCAGAGAGACCGAATCGGAGAGGCGACGCACAGCCCGCAAATGATCTTTCCTTCCTTCCGTGGATTTCATTTATGTTGCCAAACCACCAATTTCTGATATTCTTTCCCGAATGCGCGACCTGATCAGCAGAACACGAAAAAGGTGCATATATTCAGAAAATGGCTTGGCCATTGAATAGCGGGTAAAAGAGCCGTAGGTAATGACATCATGAAAGAGGAACAGGAGTTTCCCTTCGTCTCCTAGTGACCAGCGGAAGGGAGCGGATAAATTGTCTATGGGGCTAGGATGGCCAAAGGGAACAGTGAATTGAAGCTTCATGCATTCGACAACAGAGGATCTGCGCGTTTCCGTTCGAAACCGTCGTTGAGGACCCTTGTGAACGCTGGATACGCGGCCTTCACAAGAATAGCACCAGGAATATCAAAGGATAGGGTCAAGCTCTCCGCGATTTTCCCGAAAGCATGAAGACTGAAGCCACCTAATAAGTATTGGTCGTTTGCATACGGAAGAGGTGGATCCTAGATGTTCCATCCTGTTACGAGAGACAGCCAAGGGGCGGAACTAGGAGAGATCCAGAGTGGAAGCCAGCGACAACGGTCGAAATTCCAACAGCGCCGGGAGACAAATACCGCCGCTGCGTTCGAGGGCGGAAATGATGAACCGAACACGAGATGGGCTTGGAAACCTGAAAGCTTGAGCGACGAGCACTTGACGATGGAAATCAGCTCCCCGAGCATCGTCTTCATCGATAGCACGTGTCGTAGGAGTAGTTCCTAGATATCCAACCCATAGAATAGTTTGAGCGCCGTTATTTGTAGTAGAAATTGAAGATGGCTGTTGTCGTCGTCGCCATTGTCCAAGTGAAACGCAGGTTCGAACTGAGTCTGTTCAGGACCAGTTCATGTGGGAAAGAATAAATTGGGCACGTGTTACGTGACGTGACCTGCGTGATGATGCTCGCCGTCGGCGAGCGGCTGCCCCAGTGGCAGGTTTAAGTCTTCACCAGCGTTCCTCACGTCGTCGCCGCCATTCCCCTCGGCGTGCGCATCTTCCCGCCCATTCTGGTACGTCGTTCTAGCCTAAATTTTACTCTAACAGCTCAACATCCTCTCCGCAGCCCACCGCCTCAGTCTGTCGGCCACGCATCTCCGTCCTTTGTCCATTAAATTGCTGTCGAGAGATAGTCTCACAAGCTACTACTGTCGCGGAACTCTCCTGGGATGTCGGGGTCCTCTTATCGCCTCCAGGCCCCTCGAGCTCGTCGACCTCCGTCACCGTTGAACTTTGATAAATCTTCCTTTAGACCATCGTCTGTCCTGAGCAGTAATCAAGACTCGCAGACTCTCCTTTATGACCTTCCTTCTGCTGTTTCCCCACCAACTAGCCCGAAGTCTGGACGACTGGTTTCTCCAACTTCACCTTCATTTTCTGGACGATCAAGAGGGGGGAGGAGTGGCAGGCCCACCCCTCCCCCAAGCGCCCGCAATCGATCCGCCACGCCGCTGGGAGTAGCGTCAAGCGATCTAGAGAAATTCGCTGAACGCTGTCGGTCATGGTGAGTATGCTTTAGAATGTATCAAATTCGCAAAATATTGACGAATAATACAAGGTACTTTAACCAGGATGATAACTCAGGACGTCTTATGACCCAGATGTTAGCTTCTCTTCCCCCATCTCAGAAGGCCTCATTTTCCCGTGTGCAAGCTTCAATACGATCTGCCTACCATCGTTCAGTCAATGCTCGTAGACATGCTGAATTTCAGGCCCACCTCAGCGCAACCCAACCTGGTGCTTCTTTAATGCCTCATTCAAGGGTAAATCCTCGCGGCAAGGAAGCGCAGAAGGGTGAGCCCATGATCTTCGCTTCCAAAGTCTATTCTTGTTGACACTGCAGAAACAGAGCGTTATGAACGAATGGATCGTTTTCTTCGAAGCTGGTGTACGATGGGGATGCCGGGAACGAAGCCCTTTTTCGAAGCGTATGTTCAAGTCTGTTCGTATGGTTTCTGAGGAGTGATTTTGACATTGTTTCCTTACAAAGTCTTTGGGCTGTGATGCGGCTGCAAGTCATTCCGGAGCATCTTGGTGGTGCAGGTCGGAATAGAATCGAATGGGAATTTGATGATGCCGTGTTTAAAGAGGCAGCGTAAGTAGTCATCTAAATTCTTTCGTAAAATTCCTGAACCGACAGTGTGGAATTTGCTGATATAGTGGGAAAGACTTCATGCTGGAGGCCATTGACGTCCTGAAAGGGGTCAGTCTTTCTCATGTTTCGCCTGCTGACTTTTCTGATCCTCTACGCTCCAGGTTCTTGCTTTCGAGGAAGTCGCATCGTCTAAGACCCACTCTCCAGCAAATGGACACCGGAAGTTTACAAGTCTATCTACGATTCACTCCCGTTCGCAATCGCATCCACCTTCGACCGATCAAAAAGCTGTCGCTTTAACGGTTCAACCTAAGCGTGCTCGCGCACCAAGCGATCCATTCTTGGATACCCCTCCTCCCCTCTCCCGTTCTGTGGCTACTTCTTCATCTCACTCCTCTGCAAATACTGCCGCACTCCCCACTTCGGCTGCTGATAGTGAAGAACCACCGAGTCCTGTTTCTGCCTTTGGCGATGACATTACACCCGCAAGTCGGGGTGACGCCGTATACGACGATGATGACGGAGAGTATCTACGAGCCTGGACATCTCCAGATTTAGACAACCCGGAACTTCTTGAACTCCTCAAATTATTCCCCTCCTTCGTCTCTAGGCGTCCCTTACCCCGCTTTTCGAATGCTCGCCAGACGGATATTGAAGAGGGAGACGATGGAGTGGAAGGAAAACTGATCCGTTTTGGGACCGGAACAATGTGCATAAGCTCCAGGCAACGCAGTGGTGAATGGGATGGTGGTTGGTGGACAAGATTCGTACTTTGGTGGAGAAGAATCTTTTGTTAGGTTGGATTTTCTCTTTCCTTCTGGTTCTGTATCACATGGACATGTATTCATTGCGCCATTATAAGCCTATTGTCTGTGCATATAGCTTAGGACGGACGCTACCCTACATCACGCCCCTCCCTGACATTCTAACCCAGTATCAGTCTGAGTATATCAATATTTAAATATGATGTCACCGCATTCCCTGAAATATTTGTTTTACCACCTACGCCGCTCTTAACCCAATTTTCTGCAAGTGATTTATGATTTAACATTTTGAAAATATATTGATACAGCATAAACGAGTTCGAAAATATTTTTATCAGCACGGTTCAAGGCACCATGCCATAATATTGGTGGATCGGCGGATGCTAACTCTACTTTTGGATTACGCAGTAGAGTCGTTCATATGTTCTTGCCGTGTGTGAAAGACCTCTTGTTCACATAGTCCTGGTTCGAGGAAGAAATTCCCATCCCGGTGTTTTCGAGATCATTCATAGGTACCGGTACCAAGCAGAGCATCCCAGAGCCGATTATGTACTCCCAGGACGATCGATACCAGATCCAAGGATACGCTTCTGCCAGTGCTGCGGTAACGAGTCCATGGATCAACCATACCTATTAGCATATCTAACGGAGTGCCGTCCGATTCCGTAGCCATTTTCCGCACAACCAGTCGACCTCCTCGGAGTGCGTAAGATTCCATCGAGCCAAGACCAAGTCTATTTCAAGATTCCATGCGCCAAATGTGCTAGCGATTTAGCCATGAAACAGAAGATACACTCCATCCGGGACCGTGGGCAGCTTTTTGGTGCACTTTGCCATTCCCGAGAACCCAGATATGAGGAGGTAGAACGCACAGCATGCAGGCACCCAGTATTTGCTGCCACATGGCACGCGCGCAAGTCAAAGTCCGTCGAAGTGAGCTATAATAACTTTAGTATGTCGACTTATGTATAGTGTAACTGCGGGTTACACTCTCGTAAGTAACGTTTCTTGCTGTAGTTGGATTCTGTGAAGACTGATTGATGTCTTCAAGATCAGAACTGATAAATCATGTACACTGGTTTCACGTTGCATGAAAAACGTGCCATTGTCGCAAGCGGAGCAGCGCTGCTACTCCAGTCCGCCTGCAAAATGATAGATGCACCATATCAGTTCCCTTTAGGGGTTTGCGATCAAGAGATGATGTAAATATACTTCTCTAGCATACTAGGTGGTTGACCTCCATGCTTGTTCATGTGAACAGTAAGCCTGTTTTCTCAGGTGCACATCCAAATCTGGCATGACATTCACAACAGCTGGACAGGAGTCGTTAACTCTTGATCTCTCTGCCATATCGCAAGAACGCAATCGAAATTCTACATGATGTCTTTCACGTCGTTCGGTGGCAATATATCAGCTGGCGTCGAAAGAAGAGCGTCGTTAACCTTACATACCTCGACTGATGAATGGTTGAATCTTGTCCGCGGCGGTCCGTCGAGATGCTAATATATGTCTGATTTGCATCACTTCGCCTTCATGTTGTGAGAGTTATGACGGTTTGTATTGACAATGACTTTGAATAACGAAGTCCGCAGGAAAAGGTCCGAAACTTCTTTTCACAGAAGAAGTCTGATCACCAGGGCATCTGCACTTGACTCTCTTTCGCGCATTTTTATGGACATAAGCAGCCTATTGGGACGACTCCTATGAAGTCATCTAACGATTCCAGTGAGTGCCGCATAGTAAACTGCTCGTAGCGATCTAGAATACAAAGTAAGTTTGAAACATGCCATCTTATAAACAAAATTAAGCACTTACAGCGACTCCTTACACGAGATGGTTGTACTATTTAGCAGCCTGCTCCTAGTGCCAGCGAATTACAAAGCTCCTTCGGTTGGATCCCGCAGTACAGCAATAGAAATCCAAAAACCGCCTTGAACGTCATTGGCTGCTTGTCGTCTATTCTTCTACTTTGCCCACGCGAGCTGCCAGCAAGAACATCTCCCCGATCTGCTGAATTGGCGTAGTATTCATTTGAGGAGGTAGATGACTTGTTCCTTCCGCACTTGACCTGGACTTGAAGGGTAGCCAACGCAGATGCCGAGCATAAATAGGATGTTGATACAGGAGTTAGAGTTACAGGCAGGGTGTAAGCATACATCATAAGCAGTTCATCTGCGAAGAAGCTTCCACAGGACGACGACAGGGTCGCACAATATGGATATAGCTAATGAACCATACTAGGGAGACGAAACGGGGAAAGCACACCAGCCCACGAATTCAGAAACGCCCTGCCTTCGTCAGTGCCTTCAGTTTTTCTTCAAGTTCTACTTGATTGGCTTTCAATCTGACACACGGAATCAGGATCCAAGAATAGAAGGTGCAAATTACCACCTACGTTTCCACCTCATACTCCAACTCCTCAATTATTTTTTTCTTGGCCTCATTGCTTTTTTCAGCAGCAATTCGCTTCCTGTCGAGCTTCCGCACGTAGGCCGGGACGTCACTAAGTTCCTCAAGTAGATCTGCAATCGAATCTGCTGACATGTCAGTGGCAACGTGAGACCTAGATGCTCGCTGGAGAGTAGGGTCTGATCCCGTCATGCTCAGCTGGGAATTAGGCTGCTGCTTCGAAATCTTCAGAATCCCTGTTCTCAAAAGAAGTTTCGTGGACCGACCGATAACGCCTGACTTCCTGGCCAACTGGAAGCCCCACCATCATATGCTCTTTCCTTCCCTTTATTTCGTGTAGGTGACGCCCCCGAGTCTTGCGACGACAACGTCATGGATTTTTGAGAGCCGCCTGGCGGTGTCAGAAGTGCCCACCTTCCTTCACTGTCGTCACCAGGTTCGCGATCCCTAAGGTCCGGAGTTCTGCGCGCATCCGAGGAATTCGACGCATGGATACTCGAAGACTGCTGGGTTCGAGTATGCGTTATGAATGGATTGGTATCATCGTCATTCATTGGAGCCGAGGTTCTGAGAGGCGTCGGTGTGCGAGGTGCTCCTGAGGAGACGAAGTCCCGTGCTTGACTCGCCGCTTCGGCGTTATAGGCCGTGTTCGATTTAACAGAGGTATCTTTCCTGAGAGCTTCCTCTATTGCTTTCAATCGCTTCTGAGAAGGCGACAAGACTGAGTCCACATCCATTGCAGCCGAGAATTTGCGACTTGTCGGCGTCCGTGGTACTGAGACCGTACTTCGTACTGGGGTCGCTTGTCCGGAGCTCTGAGCCAATTGAGATCCGGAAGTAGAGGTACCTGGTTGGAGTGCTTCCTCAATCGCTTTCAATCGCTTCTGAGAAGGCGACAAATGTGGGTCACTGGCTAGGGACTCCGGGGGGCGTTCTCTTTTCACTGGCGTCGTAGGCGACATAAAAGAAGGGGTAGTTATCTGGTTGGCTCTCTCGCGAGAAGTACTAGGCGTAGGCTGCGGCGTCTGAGGCATGAGTTTCTCAAATTTGGGGTCATCCGCCCAGACTTCGAAAAAAAGATCATATCAGTTGCATGGTCAATATTCACGTATCATACCATCCCTCACCAAAGAAAGAACAGCGCTCTTTGTCGTCTCTATCCTTAGAACAGCAGTAGAACTGGCTGTAGAGCAGCTGTAAATGGCTCATTCTACAGTCACGATGTAAGGTCAGACCGTACCGATTCGGGTTTCCCACTGTATGGCTCTCTCTTAAAGTAGCCGGCAAGTTATGAGCATAGCATCTAACTACACCGTCCGATCCTATAGGCGTGATCTGGTGAACAGGAGACATAGCTATCCAGGTTCAAGAGTATAATTACGAGAGGTATAACGTTGACGCAAGGGGATCTTCATCTGTGCGTGTCGTAAGCTATTTGTCCTTATGTATTTTTGGAGATGCCACAAAGCAAGTGTATACAAGAGTCGCTTTAACTATAAAAGCTTTCGCTGCTTGCGAACTTCGTTCGAAATTTGAAAGCTTCAACTCCTTCATCAAGCTTCTCTCAAACAACTATATTCCTTCATAAAATTCTTTCTATTTGCTCATAGAAATTCTGGGCAGCGTAATCGGTTTCTATTGAGCTGATATCGAGAACAACTGTTGCCCTTCTGATGAATCAATTTACCTTCAATCACTTGGCTTGGTGGAAAAGATCGACCGCCAGGCTTACGGAAGATGCTCAGGTGTCCAAAATCTAAGGTTTTTCTTTGGGAAGCTGAGCTTGCTGTTTGCTCTGGCTTCCATAGTGTACTGTTTCTTTATGGAGAACAACGCAGCATTCTCTTGGCTATAGATTCCGCCGTCAAATACATTTGAACGGGATTCCACTCTTGCAGCGGTTACGTTGATTTATGTGGGCCCTCTGTCTTGGCTTCTGTGGTCAATGTTGTTGTCTTTGTGAATACGACCTCGATGGCTTCTGGTTTCTGATGTATTTCCAGAGCGGCTGGAAGAGCTGTCAAATGTCATATTTGGAAGCACTTGCACTTGTCACCGTCTTATGGCATTTCTGGTACGATATTCAGCATACACAGAACTCTCTGCCTTCTGATATGTAATTTCGGAAGTCTATCTGCATCTTCATCGGAATGGAATGTTCAACGAAAACAGTTTCGCTATTTTTGGGTCTTTGGCGTTACAAGTATCTTGACAGGTAGATATCACCCTGCGGGGTGTAATCTGATACATCGATAACTGGAGGGCTCGGAATTTGGGAAGAATCCATGGTGATCTGCATGATTGCAATTGTTCAAGTAACGTAGTGCGATGAGGTGTTGTGATTGAGGCAGTTCAGAAATTCCGATCTACTGCGGTCCGCCGCCTTTTGTAGGTGCAGAAGTTTATCAACAGCTCGGGAAGGCCTAAAAATATGTAGTTTCGTAATAATATGTGTGTCAATCGAATGTGGATTAACTTCAGAGTGCACATAGGTGTGCATACCTTCCTTCTCCTGGGCAGCTCCTGGGTCTACAGGAGACCTTTGGGTGACTAAAAGTAAGACTTTCGGGAACGGGCCGAAAAGTGTAATCAAGAAACACCTTGGACGGATTCCAATTGGTTTCGCTCGATCATCAACGTCATGGCGTCTGAACAAGCATTGTCTGTTCAAACAAAATATCTACCCACCACCAATCCGTCTCTGCCTCCCCTGGCTCTCCAGGTCACACGACTCGTTGACTCGTACATGCTATGGGTCGGAGTCGCGGAGGGTGATCCTGATCAGGTCGAAATGGCAGCTTTGCGGGGAAGCCTGTGCAAGGACTGGGCATGCGCAATGCCAGCCACGAGGGTAGGTTCAGCTTATTATATTTCTGCGAAGCATCGCGGTCAAATAGGAGTCAGACTGATTCATTGTTGCGCGTTTCGCAGCCTGGAACGATAGCACCCGCCACATCTTTATTTCGCCCATCGAGCTCAGATGTTGCGCTATCGATGGCACAGCGGTTAGGTAAGGATCTGACCCGGGGAGCGCTGGCCACACCAGATGCTTTATTAGGAAGATTGCTGAGGATTTGGTTGTTTCATCGCAGCGAAACGGTTCCAAAAACAGATCTTTTTATCGGTCGACTTGCCCGTGATGTTGGGACAAGGGCAGCTGCTGCTCCTGGAGGCGGAGAAGGGCATAGTAGCTACACTGAAGGAGTTGGAGGCTGGGACGTATTAGTAAAGTTTCGAGAAGACGATGGATTGGGACATGAGCGTAGATAGGCTAACTAACTGGCGTCTTCACGCGAGCTGGCCGAGGGAGAAGGACAGCTGGGCGAAACAGGCGTGAGTGGATGAGTGCTATGAGAGCCAAGCAGACACGCCGCGCGGGTGTATCAATTAGAACCCTGAACCCCTCATACACAACACTTTCTCTCTCCCCTCGAGCACGACGACTGCGGCCGACGAGATAATCCTGAGATACTCGGGAGTGAGCTGAGTATTGTATTGGATTGACGCACAGACAACAAACACCATCACCGACCGCTACGGTGGTCAGAACATGTCGGAACCTGAACTATACATGCCTGACTCCAACGAGAGCTTCGACCTCCCCCGCTGGCAGACCCACGTCGACCCCCTCTCGTCGTCTGCACAGGCCGCCCACGCCGCCCAGGCCTCCTATCTCTACTCGGGGCCCCCGCCACCGCCCCACTCCCTTTCGGCTGCCTCGCCACAGCGTTTACAACCCCTCCACGGTTCGCCAACCGGCCCATCGCGCCAGCCGCGCATCTCGCAGCTTCTCGAGCAGGAGCAGCCCTTGGGCATCGCATCGTCGCAGTACATCGGCGGCGGGCAGAGCCAGCTCTCCCGCAGTGTCTCGCTGGGCGCGGGCGCTACCAATAGCACAGCAGCTTCACGAGCACGCCGTCACCATCAGCCGGACGACCTCGAAATCGCTTTTGGTGGAGACAGCCAAGCCATGGCTGGCCCCCGGCAGCAACCGCAGCTTGCTCAGAACGCCTTCTATTCGCCCAGCGTTGGATATCAGCCCCAATCACTAATAACATCCGGTGCTGCTGTTAACTCAGCAGCCTCACCGAATACAGACTCATATTCAGACATGTATTACAACGGCTCTGCTAGCCACCCACCACCAAAGAGGTTGCAGCCCGCGCACGACGCGAATACTTCTGCAACACGTACGGGCCGTTCTCCCTTTCGCGTTCCCAATACTCCCAATTCAGCACCTCTCTTAGATCCCTATTCGCAGCAGGCACAATACTCGCCGACAACAGCGAACTACCCGACGTACGGTCCCTCCCAAGCTTCCGCGCCTTACCAGACGCACAGTCGTAACCAGTCGGGCCACGCTACTAAGACTGAATCGATGACACCTCCTCTGTCATCTCCATACACAACCCATTCCACAGTTCCCGGTGGATACACATCACCCTTCTCAATGGACACAACTAGCTCACACCAATCACCCCAAGGCCAGGCCCATCTGACTGCTCAGCAGGCATCGAGCAGGCATGGCTCGATTTCCAATCCTCCCACGCCCTTGAACTATTCGGGCTCGCCGTACTACCCACAGGATCAGGCAATGGTCGTGGATGTGCCACCGCCGAAGAGACGCGCATCCGGGTTCCACAGGGTGCGATCAGGGCACGATCTACAACCACGTATCGATGCACCGCCTACCGGGCGTCGGATGGGGAGTGATGGGTCATATCTATCGGTGTGTGGTGTCCTCCTATGACCGTTTGGCATCGCCTTAACTCTCTTCGGTAGCCCCTGCGGCTGCTGACAACTAACATTCTAGAGACGTATCATATTTGCAACCCACAATTCAGATACGAATCGACGCATAACCCGCGACGAGTGTTAACAAAGCCCAGCAAGCCGGCACACAACGAGGGGTATGACAATGACGATTACGATTACATCCTATATGTGAATGACTGGCTGGGGACAGAAGAGGGCCACAAGTACGTGTTTTCTTATATTAATATCTTGAAATGATTTCTGAGTAATTACAGATACCTTATTCTTGATATTCTGGGTCAGGGGACGTTCGGTCAAGTGGTGAAATGTCAAAACATGAAGACGCACGAGATTGTTGCCGTGAAAGTCGTCAAAAACAAGCCTGCGTACTTTAACCAAAGTATGATGGAGGTTACGATATTAGAGCTGGTGGGTTGTGCCTAGTATTTTTCTAATTCTTGACCGATCTAAGCGCTTTTGTGCTCGCTAGTTGAACAAGCAATGCGATCCCAATGACGAGCATCATATTCTACGGCTACGGGACTCTTTCATCCACCGGAATCATTTGTGCCTGGTGTTCGAGCTTCTTTCATCCAATCTTTACGAGCTCATAAAGCAAAATCAATTCCAAGGGCTGAGCACGCAGCTCGTCAAAGTCTTCATGGCACAATTGCTAGATGCTATGACCGTACTGAAGGACGCAAGGCTCATCCATTGCGACTTGAAGCCAGAGAATATTCTCTTGAAATCGTAAGCCCGCTATTATCATGTGCATGTTACACTGACTCATTGTTGCTTTGTCCAGGCTTCAATCACCTCAGATTAAAGTTATCGATTTTGGGTCTGCATGTCACGAACGACAAACAGTGTATACCTACATCCAGTCTCGTTTCTATCGATCACCCGAAGTGCTATTGGGGATGTCCTACACGGCTGCCATCGACATGTGGTCTCTCGGGTGTATTGCGGTGGAATTATTCTTGGGGTTACCGCTGTTCCCCGGGACGAGCGAATACAACCAGCTGACGCGTATCATCGAGATGCTTGGGTGAGTGTCGTATATTGCTACTTCTATTGCCCATTGCTGATGCTCTTCATCGTAAGAATGCCGCCCTTGAGCATGCTGAACACGGGGAAGCAGTCCAATCAATTCTTTGATTCATACGAAGCATGGAACCCTCAGCTCGGCCAAAATGAGAAGAAGTATCGTCTGAAGAGTCTGGAGCAATACTCGAGGGAGCATAATACAAACGAGCAACCCGGGAAACAGTACTTCAAGGCAACTTCACTCCCAGAAATCATTAATACCGCACCAATGCCGACTACAAAGTCTTCAAGGCAGGGCCAAGAGATTGATAAAGGTTCGATAGTGGGACGATATTAATTGAGAATTGAATTACTAATCATCCTGACTTCTAGAGCTAAATAACCGAGCGGCGTTCATTGATTTTTGCCAGGGGTTGTTGAACCTAAATCCTGTTACGCGATGGACGCCTCAACAGGCGAGGTTGCATCCATTTATCACCGGGGAGAAGTTTGTAAAACCTTTCGTGGTACGTAAAACATTCGGCATCAGTGTCTTATTAGTCGTCGTTGATACTCATCTTACTTAGCCCGACGGTATCGCGCCCTTGCAACATCAGAGCTCGACATCGGGTGCAGGGGCAGATCCTAAGCGACCTTATGGTGGGTTGGTGCCGTCGCAACCTAAGGGCACGCGAGCGTATCAGGATGCTGCTTCGTATAATCAACATCTTGCACAGCATCAGGCGTACACTGCACAAGCGCAAGCAGCGTCGCAGGCGGCTTCCGCCTATCGCAATCCGTACATCACACCTCAAACCCAGCCGCAACAGCAACAGCAGCAGCAGCAGCAACCGCAACAGCACCCGCAGCCGCCATCTTCGAGCTACTCAGCTCCAGAAGTTACTGTCTCTTATCAGCCATCCCAGCAGCAGTCCAACCCATATGCTAACAATCAATCTTCGCCCGCGCATCGGTTGACCCACCAGAACTCGACCGGGCAACTTGCGACGGGCGGGTCGGCGTCTCAATATACCGGCCACGGCGGAGGGCTGAACGCCCAAGTCAATCTGCCGGCCAATCCCTATTACCCAAGTTCTCGGGCTCGGGCCAACACCATTAACCAGATGGACACTGTTCCGCCTGCGTTGGCACGACTGCAGCACATGAACCAGGATGTGATCGCCGGCCGGAATGCCTTGACACCTGTGCTGAACCGAGACGATGCTATGCGGGAATGGGAGCGCAGACAGTCGGGGAAGCCAGCTGCAGCGCAGCCGTATCCCCAGCTCGAGTTCCTGCAGCAGCAGGCGGAGATGGCAGCCGCGTCGGGGATGACAAACTGGGCCAATGCGCACAATAGGTACCCGCCCCAGCCGTCGAAGTTGTCGCATTCGTACCATAACCCGCAGACGATCATGGTGGATGACGATAACAGCAGGCGGGACGCTGTCATGTCGAACGTGCGCTCTGCAGCGCGGACAGACGGCTCAGGGGGCGCGTATGGCAACACCGGCGTGATAGCGAGCCCACCGCAAACATACTCTGCTAATTCCTCGACGAGCGGGAATCGATATGTCGCGAACTACGGGCAGCCCCAACAGCAACAGTCGCAAGCCGCCGCGTCGCCGTTCGACGCCATCGATAGACGGACAGACATCGGTAATATGTACGTGCCTATGCAGCCGGATCAGTATCCGTCGTATCAGAATGCGCCAGCGTCAGCACCGCGGCACGTCCAGCCCCCATCGCAGACTGTTCCGCCGTCGTTCTACGGCTCAGCAGTGGTTGCGTCGGGGCAGCCGACCGGGCAACAGCGTAATCCCTTCACGGGTCCTGATGGTGCGCAGCAGCCACCGAAGGACGCACGAAGGACTAACAACGCGATGGATGCCTGGCCGAGATGATGATCTGTAGCGGAGCCTCTTACTTTCCATCTTCACTTGCTTTTATTCTTGCACCAAAACCCACCTTTCATTTTCTAAGATAACTCCTTTGTTTGTTTTCTTTACACATGTCAACAACTTTCTGCTCGATTTTTTCTTTGCACAATGTTTCGCGCTTCTCGGCAAATCAAATATTATATGCTGTCTGCTATATCATTGTCCAGTCCGGCATGGGGCTTTCTTACTACTATGCACAGACATGACAACTATCGTCGATCTGCAGTTCTTCGTACATATTCTATATATCCGTTGACCAGGTCTCTTTCTGGTGCAAGATGTGATGCTTCAAAGTCTTTTAAATTTTGCTGAAGATTTCTTCCACTTCCCATGCACCGGCCCAGTGGATAACCTTACATTTCAATCCCTCTTTCTTGCCCTCCTTCTCGATCCGCTTTTGCAGGCCGCGATGGCTTCTGCAAAGGACAACGTCTTGGCTACGGGATTCTTAGTACATAGAGTAATTATCCCGAGTAAAGTACTTCACGTACCTGCGTAGGCGCAAGATAGGGCAGAAGTCGTTGGTGCCATCGCCCACATAAATAATTCGGTCGTAGTCCGCGCCCTTCTTGGCGAGGAATGCTTCCAGTTCCTCGCCTTTGCACATGTTCGGGCTGCATCCGACTTTGCAGCCGTGCTGGGGACCCGCGGGGTCAACCCTGCGTCTAAGCTTCAAAAGGCCAGACGGGTCCCACTCTGCCGGGTTCGTGACGATCTCCTCGAAAAGAGACTGGAGACCCTTGGACTGCAGTATCGTGGAGATGAATACCGAATTCGCGTTCGACAGGCACAGGAAAGTAGTCTTTCCGGCATCCTTGAGACCAGTCACGCCACGGGTCATGGCGGGATGCTAGGGAACCGTTGTAAGACGGCAGTGTGCAGGACACGGGGTACGCACAAAAGGCATGATCTTGAGGGCATGCTCAATCTGGTCTCTGGTGATTCCACGACCGTGAGCCTCGCGCAGAGACTGGGCCCTTGTATCGAGGTGAAAAGGAGGATAACGGAGGAACCTCGGTGTCTTACACAAGATCCGTCCACTGTATCTCGTCCTTCAAGGTCTTCATTTTGCGACGGAGGTCAGGAGCGAGGACCTCGAAGATCCACCGATCGGTGTCCTGGTCTGCCATGGACCTGGAGAGATGTGAGCGAGATAAAATACTGGATAAGTAGATAATTACCAGTCGAAGTCGAAGACGACGAGCTGGCTCTTGATTTCAGTCTGTGGTTGTGCCATGACGGGGGTATGGAAGAGACCAAGGTGAGCGTCGAGTAATTTCCAAGACTATATAACTTGACTCGCGGCCTTCGCTACATTTTCGCGTAATTCTTAATCGGTGCACTGATCGCGTGCTTACATAACGTGACTGTCATATTTCGGAAGCGCGTGGTGTGAGCTGGACTCGTCGGTGTTTATGCCTACCACAGTCTGTGCAGCAAAGGCCTCCTGCAAGAAATTATCGGGCTTGCTAGAGCTCACAGACACTCATCTCCAATGGACCCAGGATGGAACTAAGGCGCCCTCCATACGCGTACCCTACTCTGATTTCAACAGTCAGTTTCCCGGGTTGTCTGGCTCTTTATGTGTTGAGACGCTCATATTGCTTGAAGCCTTGTTCTGCAGCAAAGAGGGCGCAGCCCAGGTTAGACTCAAGCTCGGCTTGGTGGGTGATGGCCCGGACCACAACTTCGCCTTCACGTCGCCACAGCCTCTTTCGGTCGCCGAACGAGAGAAGTTTAAGAAAGAGCTCACCGCTATCATAAGTCGCAACAGAAGCGCGTCAGATGGCGTTCCACGCCCCCTAGTCGCCGCTGTACTCTCAAGTGCAACACCTACACCAACCCCAAATGCAACTACGCCGAAACATGCCACACTGGGTCCCTCCCGCGGCCCGTCCACTTCCAGAGCAAGCTCAGTCGTGAATGACAGAAGAGCCACCCCCATGATTACTGGCATGGATTCCACCAAGGACTTCCAACTACGCAAGAAGGTGCTCATGGGCAATCCGGAACTGGGGGCTTTGCATCGCGACCTGGTCATGAGTGGCCAAATCACAGAAGCAGAATTCTGGGACGGTCGTGAGGTGTGTCGTGACATCCGCCCCATTTGTTCGTAGACGGCTAATCGGCGTGTATACAGCATCTCCTCCTTGCGCAGCTCGCACAGGAGAATCAGAAGAAAGGCAAGCCTGGCCAACTAGTGGACCCACGACCCGAGGCCGTTGAAGGAGGCGAAATCAAGATTCGAATTACCCCACAGCTCGTGCATGACATCTTTGACGAATATCCTATCGTAGCGCGGGCGTATGACGAAAACGTTCCTAAGAAAGTATGGATATCCCAATTTGTTAGGTTGCCCTTTGTCATTGAAATTAATTACTTCAACAAAGCTGTCGGAAGAAGAGTTTTGGAAGCGGTATTTCCAGTCAAAGCTTTTCAACGCCCATCGCGCGTCCATTCGTTCCTCTGCGGCCCAGCACGTCGTGAAGGATGACCCAATTCTTGATAAATATTTGGAAAAGGACGACGACGGTGGGTGAATTATTTTCCTTTGATTCACTGATGCTTAACTACGATTGTTATAACAAAAGAACTTGAACCGCGGCGCCAACGAACTGAGGCTGTCGAGCTCTTCGTGGATCTTGCAGCAACATCAGAGGATCACGGAGAAGTATTTCGATGATGATTTACCACTGACACGCAGAGTTCTGACGACGTGCTTCGTAGACCGGGAATGAAAAGGACATCACAATGCAAGCTGGGAGGCAGCGGGGTGCATTGCCTTTGATTCGGAAATTTAACGAGCATTCGGAGAGGCTTTTGAATTCGGCTTTGTGAGCATTTTACCCTTCAATGAATAGATACTTGATATTAAGACTTAACAGAGGCGATCTTCATCCTGGCAAACGACGGCGACTAAACCCGGGTGACGTGAATATCTACGCTCCATGCGGTTCATTTTCATTGTACTAACATACCGTCTTTCAGGACCCATATGCCCAGATAGACTTTGACGATCTGCATGACGCAGAGAGTTCTGCTGGAATCATCCTCGAGATGAAGGACCGACAGCGGTACTTTGAAACCAGGATGGCAAGTATCGCCGCCGAAGAAGCTGCTGCGAACGAGGTAAGTGGCGATCTGAGAACAAACATATCGGCTTTAGCTAAGGCAAATTTAGACCCTGGATGTCAAAAGCCTCATTCGGGAAGCAAAAGTTAATTTGGGGGGTTGGGAACAGAATTTGACTCAAGTGAGTAAAATAAAGAGTTTCATGTCCAGAAGAAGTTCTCAACTCTCCGGTAGCTAAAAATCGAGCGCAAATCTGGAGATGCCGCTTTACTAGGGATGACACAAAACGTAGCTGCTCGTTTAGATGTTAGATCACGGAAAAGTGCGTTCATAAACCTACCATCCACCACCCCAACCTTATCTGATAGCCATTTGCAAAAGATGATATTCCAGATGGACTCTTTAGACAGATGACTACCTGCCAGACTGCCGCCAACGAGTTTTTGCGACAGTTCTGGTCCGTGACCTACCCGCCCCCCGTTGAACTCCAAACCCTCTCCATAGCTACTCCCCAGCAGAGGGCCGCAAAAGCAGCCAAGATGATCGGGTACATCGCAAAAACCCATGAAAAGGTTCAGGCGATCGTTCAGACGGCACAGCAGCATGGTATAGACCCTTCACGGGTAGAAATGGTGAAGCTTCCTAGATGCTTTATGAATTAACGACATCGAGACTAATTTTGAGCAGGCCATGAAACCTGTTCTGAACGCTGTCGATCAAGCCCTCACCTTCTACCGCAATAAAAAAGGACCTCGTTCTTGACCGTCGTTAACATGTACTTCATTGCATCACATCATATCACATCCATTACATACCGTATATACAACTACACGCAGAGTCCCCATTACTGTATAGCAATAATATAATCAAACATCGTCAGGTCGTAAAGTCCGTAATCCTACTTGTTAGATTAGGAGACGTATGGATTCGGCTGCTTCTGCAGCTGTGTCCCCGATGAGGTGGTGCACTCATATGTCGAGTACATCACGAGTACATGCAGTACCAGCGCATAACAGACGAAAAAGGCCCTCGCGCGGCGATTGCCTAGGATCGATCGAGTCAGGACAAGCACACCGCGCTCAACGGGGTTGAGGTTCTGATATGCTCTAGTTGCTTCCTAGAATATGATGCGAGTTCTAAATAGGCGCGCAAGAACGCTACATACGGAGAAACTGCTCACCCGTCCACGGAATGCCTCAAAGGGGTTCATGGCCTCTTCATATCGCGCACGATATTTGCTCATATCATCCCCGCGACCGGAGGAAGGCACAGGGAGGGGATCCAGTTGCGTAACCGGACGCGAGCCGGACTCTTCCCGATAGCTCTGCATATAGCGCACCTTCTCGTACAGCTTGAGGTTGTCGGCCTGCAGGTTTTTAATTTCTGAACGGAGTTCGGAAATGATCTGGAATTGTTTCCGAAGCTCCTGTGAATGAAGAAGGGGGATATTTAGGTACATATATAGTTGACTAGAGAAGGAAATGTGGACACACGTCTTCGAGTTCCGCGTTGCGTTGTCTGAAGCGATCCCGCTGACTCGTGACTATGGGTAGAATAGAGGTATCTGCAGAGGATGTGAAAGGAATTGGAGTAGCTCGATTAGAAGAGTCCTAGGTTTCCATGTTCAGGGTCGCGCCGTAAGAAATAAGAGATAGAGGACATAAACCTACCGCTGGTTTCTTCCCGAGGTCTATACCCGCTAGAACATCCGGACCCGTACCATCGGGAAGTTGGAGATCACCATTATTAGGCTTGCTGTGCTTATTCATAGACAGCAAGTCGTTCTCGAGCTTCTCATTGAGTAACTTTTGTTTCTCGAGGTCAGCAGAAGTTATGTCAAGCTGACTTTGAGCGGCCTGTAGTGATGCTTCCAGTTCGCCATGCAGAATCTGGGAACAACAACACAAACGATACGTCAGCCAGGCATCACTGAGCTGAATGTCTTTCACATACCCTAAACTTGGTCAGTTCTTCTAAAATCCGCTTATTCTTTGTTGCGAGGAGAGCTTCCAGAGATTTCCCATGTTGGACATTGGCCTTCTCAGCGTTGGGATTCGGAAGATGCAATCCCGTGCCATTAGCTTGTTCTCCCCCTTCCTCCTCTGCATCTTCTTCTAAGCCAGCGAATTCGACGTACTGACAAAAGACGCATCAAAACGGAAGAAACTGCTAATGATATGCCGTAAACTGCACCTTCATGATTTCAAGCTCTCGCTTAATCTCGTCATAGTCGCTCAGCTGCTTCAGTTTCTGCCTTAGTTGATCCACTTCCGTTCCCTTAGCGAAAATATGAGCGAGAGACTTCGTTGCGCTAATAAATTGGTACGCACCTTCTTCTGGAGATCCTTTGAAACTTCTTCTATTTTCTTGTTGCTTGCCGCTTCAACTTGTGATACGGCCAGCTTTTGTGCCTCGAGAGACCGTGAGAGCCGTTCTGTTTCGCCTTCCAACTCTGATATCTGCGCCTCAAGAGCTTTGACACTAGACATGACAAAAAATTCAATAGGACATTCTTTCACGAATAAGTGTGTACTTACCGGTCCGAGGTTTCGTTACCACTGCGCATAGCTTCTATTTCGGCGCGCAAGATTTCCTGAAGGCGTAGGTGTGAAGACAAAGCAAAAGTGTCAAAAAGAATGCCCTACGTTTCGACGTTCCACCGTGGCGACACGACTGTTGGCTCGGTCCAGATCCGCTACAATCATATCAACCTCAGCCAGCTTAGCGACAGCCTCCTGGTCTATGCGGCAGTGTGAGTTGGCTGACAGATTTAAATTTCCACAAGAACAGAACAGACCTTGACGCTGACTGTGGTCGATGAGTTTGGCTTGGTTGCTCTCGTTAGAGAGCCGCAAGTCACGCAGTTGGTTTCGTGTCAGCGTAATTTGACGCTGAAGATCCTGTTCGCTGTAGAAGAGATGACACGTTAATGAGTGTTCGAGAAGGCGGAGTACGAAGACGCGTACCGCTCCTCGTAATTCCGTAGCTTCTCGTCGTAAGTAGCGTTAAGTTCGTTCTCCTTCTGAGAGACCTTGTCCTGAATCATGTCGTCCATCTGAGAAGGGGAAGTGCACTGAGTAAAGGATGGAAGAGATGATCAGAGGCCCTCACCTTTTGCTCCAACTGCTCAACCTTTCCTTCCAGCTTCTTCTTCGCAGATTCCACCGAGGAGAACTCGCTGACGCGTTTCCGGAGGTCAGCGTTCTCGTCTTGTAGTCGGTGGAGCTCGTCTTCGCGTTCCATAGCCTCGGCTACTTTGACGGTTTGGTCCTAGGACAAAGAAAACACTCAGAGAAGAGAGCAGAGAAAGACAGGCAACTCCGCTTACAACGGCCGCCTCGAGAAGGGGGTATGGGTCGGGAGCTTCAGCAAGGACCTTGTACACGTCCAGGAACGCATTCTCTGCCGACTTGGAGCGTTTGGTGAGGTTGTCAATCTCAGACTGGTAGGCTGTACGGAGAGACAATGAGACCATGTACAGTGAATGTGGATAGAGCAGAACCTTTCAACAGAGCCTTGAATGCCGTCAGCTTCTCTTCGTCGGGAATTCTCTTGAACTCTGGAGATTCAGTGTAAGCGGCAAGAAGAGAAGTAACAGCCCCTGTACGCACCTTTGGTCTTGTCCGCCAATGCTTTGCGGCCGACGACGCCCTCCTTCTTTTGCGCAACGATCTCAAGGCCCTGCGCATCGAGGGTCTTCTGTAGGTCGGATAGGTTTATGCCTGGCAGAGGGAAATGAACACAGTGCATCAGGCAGGAGAGCAGGAGACGTACCTCGCCATGTGTCGAGGGCGCCTGAGAAGTTGGTTTCATGGGAGGCCATTATGGGAGAGTGGAATATGGAGAGGTGCACGGTGGGGAAGTGCAAGTCGCGCTGTAACTTTGTCACGTGATGCACTAGTGGTTTTTCTCCAATTGCCCGCTGTCTGCGACGACTCCGACGCTGCTTCATGAACTTCCGGAGTCTCTCTTCCCTGCGCCAGTCGCTCCGCTGTGCCCGCCCCCTACCCTCCTCCATTCACCGCGCCTACTCCGTTGAACGCCCCTTCGTCCCCCCCGCTCAGCTCAACGATGTCGACGACGCGTTAAACGGCTCCGACGCTGATGGCAGGCGCGGTCAACGCAGGCCCCCAAAGTCTTTGGCATTCCCAGAGTCCCCGAGCTTCTTCACCACCCGTCCTATGTACTATGACCAAGTCCTTATGCTCGAAAAAGCTATCGGTCAAGTGCAGGGCACCCTCAAAGCTCTCCACCTCCTCCCTCTTCCCGAGTTCGTACGCGCCGGCATGACCCCCTCGCTTGCCATCTGGAAAAACCAAGAAGAAATGACAGCCGACTTCCAGACCAAAATGACCACGACACGCTTCCGCAATGTGATCAAACTATTAAACAAGCTCAATCACTACTACCAAATAGCTGAAACTGCCGGAGCTGAGACGCTGGCCCAAGGCATTCACGATATCACCTCCATGTTTGAGAGCGGAAAGAAGGACGCTTTCCTGGCGAGGGGAAAGAGAAAGATCGTCGAATTGGATGAGTTCGGGAGGTCATACACCGTCGGGAAGCGGAAGACGAGTGCTGCTCGAGTATGGATAATCCCGGTAAAGACTCCCCCTCAACCAGAAGCTCCAGAAGTATTATTCGACATCCCTATGTCGAGTCCTGTCACTCCGGTGTCCACCACGACCATTCTCGTTAACAACCTCCCCATAAACGAATATTTCCCTCTCCCTGCCGACCGTGAACGGATAACTCGCCCTCTAAAAGTTGCTGGTGTGCTCGGTGCATACAATATCTTCGCCCTCGTTCGCGGAGGAGGCACCACCGGGCAATCTGGTGCTCTCGCCCATGGCATTAGCAAAGGCATCATAGCACACGAGCCTGCATTGACTGACATGTTCAAGAAAGGTGGGTTTTTAGTTTTGCCGTCGTGCCCAGAATCGACCCTCATCCAACGTCTACAGCCAAACTCACAAGACGTGATCCCCGTATGGTGGAGCGGAAGAAGACTGGTCTCGCGAAGGCTCGCAAGGCGGTATGTTGTCAATTCATACTTCTCCTTAGCGCCTCCTTTGACACGTACTATCACAGTACACCTGGGTCAAGCGGTAGTTTATACCCCTACTCTTCCATTTGGTGTTCGCAGCTCGATAATATTCATATTAATATTTTCACATCTACATAACAAACAATAAGTGAACATGGACCACAGGTAATGCAAAGTACTAATAGACAAGTTCGGTAAATATAAAGAATAAGCGGAGGTGATCTTAAAGAACTCCAAGCGAAACACATCCTACTGCCAGTATAGAGGTTGCACTTCTGATTGCCCAAAGGCGAGATTGCAAGCTGGACATTTTCTCTGTCTCGTGGATATTCGCGCGTCAACGCATGGTTTGCAGAATGCTGCACCAACAGGTAAGTCATCCAATATACACACAAAAGTGCAGATACATACTATGACAGCATTTCGTGATAATCACAGACCGGAAGTTCGTGCGACATGTTGAACATTTGAGGATTTGCTGCATCCTTGTCAAGACAAAAAGTCACAGTTAAATAGGCTCTAAAACTTACGCGGAGATGGTCCAGTTCGGGATCTGCCTCCTCGTTGTTCTTCTGTGAAGAAGGGACGGTTACTGTTTCCTTCAACTGCGCTGCCTGTCGTTCTAGATCTTTCTTGGACTTTATAAGACCATCCTCTAACTTCCGCAACTCTGCCTTTTTAGCGTTCAAGGTCCTCTCGCGCTCGTAGACAAGCCCTTGCATCTAAAAATTGCGTTAATAACACCACACCAAGCCATAGCGCAAACATACGTACCTCCTGGCCCCTATGCTTTTCTTCCTCTACGCGATTTCTCAACTCGGTATTTTCCCCTTCTAATCGAGACATAGTGTCCTTAAGCATGTCGGCCTTTCTCTTGTGCATCGAAATTTCCTTTTCTAAGTTCGCCTACAAATAAAGATGTCAGTCGCCACTAAGTAATCGGTGGTATGAATACTCGCCACTTGGGCATTTAATTTCTTATCCGCCTCCACCAGCCGATCCGTAACCTTCATTTGCTTGTCAAGGTTCCGTTGCAGGTTCTTTCGCTCGATTTCAATGGCCTCCTTATCTCGCATGGCGGCGTAATATTTATTTTCCGACTTGGCTTTCTACATGTAGTCATGTCAGTTCAAATCAGTACGACTACAATAATTAAGTCTCCTTACATCAAGCCCAGTCTTCGCCACGCGCTCCTCGAGAGACGTAAGGTCAAATACCTTGCTTTTGAGTTGCCGATCCAAGGCTTCCCAAGCAGTGGACAACTTCTCAAGCTCAGCAAACAAGGACTTCTCTGCCTGTATAGAGACTTAGCGCGATTCCATCTGAGCCCACAAGCACATACTTCGACGTGTTGTTCTTCCGATAGACGCAGCTTCCCCAACTCTTCCTCTTTATGCTTCAACTGTTCTGCCAAATGGGCCACATCTGGAGGAAGAGACAATGAATTGCCATAGATTTTGCGATACCGCTCCAGTTCCGCTGTAGTTTCTGACAACTTTTGGAGCGCGTCAGCTTCGGCTTTCATATGCTGAACGACGTCGGGATGATCATCCTGGTAGATAGAGAATGTCTGCTCCAGCGCAGCAACGCGATTCTCGGCACGCCTGAATAGTTGTGTTAGATATCGACGCATACAGTTGAATCAGATCACGTACATCTTCTGCTCTTTGAGACTCTCAATGAACGCGGCAATCTCAATATCGCCGTTCAGGAAGAAGTGCATAAGTTCAGCATCCCCTGCATTAGCAGCAAGCTGAGCTTTACACCGCCTGACTTCAGATTCCAAGGCAACTATACGATCCTGCCAAATAGGTTCAATATAAGAACAGAACAGCTCTTTAGCATGAAACTCACAGAACGAGATTCAGCCATAAACTTAATCTCATGCACAGAGGCTGTCTTCTCTTTCTCTTTCTGTTTCCGCTCGTTGAGTTCGGCAGTCTGCTGCTCGCGCTGTTCACGTAATCGCATGTTCTCAACATCACGCTTCGCGAGCATTGTCTTTAGCTCCTGGGCTGCTTGCCCTGAAGCAGTCTATAACTCGCCTAAGCATTGGGAGCAGCGAGAAAGGAGACGGTCACGTACCAACACGCTCTCTTCCCACTCTTTCCGCATCGCTTGCAGTTTCTGAAGTTCATCTGAAAGCCGCATAATTTGTTCCTTTTTCTCCTCTACAGTTGCCTCAAGTAGTGAAGCATGCTGCAACAGTACCCGATAATGCGGGTTCTCTGAGATGCGCTCCTGCGATGGCGACTTAAGCTAAACCATTCGTTAGACAAGGAATTAATAGGTAGGACGGTAATGAGCTAACCTCCATCTCGAGGATGTTCTTTTCGTCGCGTAGAATGGCAGCCTCTCTCTCTAAATCGAGAATTTTAGATTCCCGGCTTTGTACCATTTCATTCAGAATTGCCATATCTGACGGATCAGAAACACCGTTTCCGTGAACATGCAATTCAGGTGTTTGCTGCCAGAATATTAGAGAGATATAAGGTTAAAATGTTCAAAGCTCCCACCAATTAACCGGACCACTCACTGCAGGAGAGGACGGCTTTCGCTGTAGTTCCTCTGACCCTTCTCCCTTACTTTCTTGTTTCTCAGATGGCCTTTGTGCCCCCATTGCTTGTACTGTGCCACTCCGTGAACGTTCCAAACGATTCTCCGCTGCTACAAGGGCCGCACGATATTGATCTCGTTGCGTTTCACAGTCCTGTAGCCTAGCACGCATAACGTTCACTTGAGACCGCCAAGCGGCACACTAATAACAAAGATTAAACCCTCGAATTAAGCAAAAGATACAATAAAAAAGACTGACTTCGGTTTGTAGTTTTTGAGATTGAACATAGGCGGTTCCTTGCAATAGTTGCGATTGCGAACCTCCGCTTAGTTGTACAAATTTAGTTACCAGTGACTGAGTCGCATTTACAGTATCTCCCAATGCTGCTACTAGTTCCGGCGTCGATTCTTCCTCAATGTGGGAACCGATATCAAAAAGCTCTGAG